>CM035412.1:168313569-168458569 GCA_020310875.1 Ceratopteris richardii
GCTCCATCATGTGGTCGTAGGCAATCCTGATGCGTGAGATATCCTCCTGATATAGTCGTGGTCGACGATATCCGCCCATGCGTGGTCGGCGCCGTGCTCTTTGTGCTGCTGCCTGGTGGAGCGTGAGCCCTATAGATGGACCTCTCTGATGTAGCTCAACTCGCTGAAAGAACTGGGTAATGGTCTGCTGGGTACTCACCCGTGGCTGATGTATGGGCTGTAGTGACCGCTCTCGCCTCTCGTATGCTGCTGTGAGAAAGCGTCCCAAGCGTCTCTGGTCTCCCATAGTCATGCACAGCTGGAATGACTCCTGGATCTGGAACTGTGCTTGTAGGTCTAAGTATGCTGGACATCTTATAACAAAATGCTCCTCACTCTCTACCTCTGTCTGGCACACTGGGCACCACCTCTCCTCACGGGGGACTCCCCTGGACCGACCCCTCTCAATCTCGAGCTGATGTGATGAAACCCGGAGCTGCCCAATGACGACTCGTAGGTGGTGGGGAAGGTAGATCTGCATGTATCTCGGAATCTCGATGAAGCCCGTGCCCGATATATGTAGAAAATGCTCGCGGTAGTAGAGCATTTTCAGTGGCAATGTACCCCTAGGGCTCACCCATGTCCTCTGTATGTATGTATGCCATATCTCCTGAGGAATGATCCTATTCCTCTCTTGATGAGAGAGCGAGTAGGTGGGTGCATGAGAGTCGTATTGTAGTGGTGGTAGCCTGTCTATGTCAAAGCCATGGTGGGCAAGCGAGTCTCGTGTCTGTGCATACCATGAGGAGGTGTCGCCTGCTAATGCCATATCACGTGATGCCTCGAAAGCACGATAAGTAATGCGCTCTGTATCCATGCTCCGAAGTCTGTGTAATAGGCATATTGTCTGGAATAGTGCCTCAACTAGCATTGGTGGTGCGGCGAGCTCTGCTCTAATGATATCATGTGGTACTGAAGGTTTGCTGCGGATGAGTCTCGCAATCATGAGGATCTGTGGCCTCTCTAATGCTGTCCATACTGATGTAGCTAATCCTGGTCCCCATATGGCTGCCCCATACATGAGCGCTGGCGTAACCAAAGTGTCAAAGAGCCACCCCTTTGTGCGGGGCTCCTGAAAATATGCCTGGTGGCACTGTCTCTCCATCAAAGCTAGTGCTGCGTACCCACGTGTGATGCGGTCATGGGCTGCCTCAGCCATAGAGAAGACCCCTGATGCTGCTGTAAATGTCAGCCCCAAGTAAACATATGATCCGACCACCTCGATCGGTCCACCTGCTGCTGTGAACAAACTATGTCTGCGTACCTGTGCTGATGTATGAAAGATCAAGACCTTGGTTTTACCAAGGTTCACAGATAACCCTCTCTGTCTGCAAAAGTCATCTAGGCCGTGTAGATGATGCTGTAGACCTTCTGCAGACTCTGAAACCAATACAATATCATCAGCATATAAAAGAATATGGACAGTGGACCCGTGTACCTCAATGCCATCTCCCGCCTGCTGTTGTATGAAGTCCACTATCTCATCAATGTAAAGACCAAAGAGGGTGAGTGAGAGAGGGCAACCTTGCTTCACCCCGATAGTGCTAGCAAGTGGATCAGATAAGCCCCCTGGACATCTGACTCTACCAGATACTCTCTCGTATAAGGCGTAGATCCCCCATATCATCTGCTCCGGAGCTCCGATGTCAACTAGTCGTCTGAAGAGTCGATCCCTGGGAATAGTGTCAAATGCTTTGCGGAAGTCCACAAAGCAACAATATAATCTCCTCTTCCTCACCATGGCCTGGTCGATCAGGCATCTTAGAGTGAAGATGTGGTCAATGGTAGAGTAATCTCGTCTGAAACCTGCCTGTCCTGGAGCCCTGATGCCCTTCCTCTCAGCGAGAGTACTCAACTCTGTCTCTAGTACCGCCCCATATAACTTGGCCAATATAGGGCCAATCATGATCGTCCGGTATGTAGCTGGATCCATAGTATCACCTGACTTATGAATGGGCACTATGGTGTGCTCAGTCCATGAGTCTGGGAACCCTTCAACCAATGCACGGTTGAAGAGATGGGCAATGAGCGGTGCGAGAGTCGTGCCTCCATAGATGAGGTGCTCTGCCTGTAAACGGAAATGATCATGGGCCCTGCCATGCTGCAGGCGGGCAATAGCGCGTCCCACCATAGTGGGTGTGAAGAAGTCAGAGGTAGTAGGACGTGAGCTCTGCGGTCTGGGAATGGGAGGGTGGTCTGGATCTCGTATAGGCTCCGTGCATAGCTATGCCAAGTGCTCTGGTCTCAGATAGGTGTCTGCTGTCTCCTCTCTCTCAAATGTCGCCATGCCACTACACTGTCTCGACTCATGAGCAAATGGTAAATATCCCAATACTGTCTCTCCTCCCAATCTCGCCGTTTGCGGCGAGTAAGGCTCTGCATGCGACGCTGTGCCTGTGTGTGTGTAATATCTCCTCTATGCTCTAAAATCCGTAGGTGTTTACGCAGCTCACGACAATCTGCATCATACCAACGGTTCTAGGGCATGGATCCTGTGCGTGGAGGGTGCATATATGTGCGGTGTGGGAAGCTTCGGAGAGCTGAGTCCTGTAGGATGGAAGTGATATGTGATGTAAGTGTGTCCAAAGGTGAGAATGGATCGAGGGAGAGTAGGCGGGTGTGTATTAGAGGCCAAAATCAGCCTATGAGACAAAACATAGAGCATGATCCGATCCACTGTAATCCCAAAAGGAAAATACAATGTGAGTACAAAACAAAGTATAAAAGGAGGGGGTAATAGCTGGTGTGGAGGGTGTGGGGTGTCTATTAGAGGCCAAAATCAGCCTATGAGACAAAACATAGAGCATGATCCGATCCACTGTAATCCCAAAAGGAAAATACAATGTGAGTACAAAACAAAGTATAAAAGGAGGGGGTAATAGCTGGTGTGGAGGGTGTGGGGTGCTATAGGTATGCACTCTATATGCTCAGGGGGTGAGATACAAATATGATATGCATAGGGAGGGGAGGGTGGGTGGAGTCATAGCCCTCTAGATGCTTGAAGTGGATGTAGGATATAATGCATCGGTGGGTAGGGCATCATGGTGAGCCTCAGAATGCTCTGCACGTCCAAATCGACAAGGGTGCAGTGTTGACGTCTCCATATCTTCATGTTATGGCATGCATGAATCGCATGAATCTCTCTCTGGTGGAGACGGGCTCTCTGGAATGGGGGTCTCGGTCATCGGCGCTATCGTCTAAGCTCCTTTGTTCTCTGTAATGTGACACCCTGCATCTAGTTGGGCTCTCAGGCGGCTGTGGGTATGAGGAATTTTGTAATATGAGTTTGGGAGGTCAGGTGTATCTCCACGTGCTGAGAAGTGAGGCACTGTGGCACGTAGTAGTCTCTGATATCCTCATATGCCTGGCATCACAGGTGTAGTGCTCCTCGTCCTCCACCTCATGTCAATAGATCCTGCATAATCTCTCGTCCCTGGGGGTGTGTGTCTCTCCCCCGGCCTCAATCTCGAGCTGGTGTGACTATACTATGAGCTTCCCAATGGCCACTCTCTCTACTGGTGCCATGTATGCATTCATGTATCGTGGAGTCTGGATGAAACCATCTGCTTTCACTATCATGAAGTGCTCTCTGTAGTGTTGCCTCTTTGTGGTAAGAGGCTCCCGTGGTGCTATCCATGTCTCCCTGGTGTGTATTTGTAGTAGATCCTGAAGGATGATCCTGTTCCTCTCGAACGAGAGAGGGTGACAAAGGGGGAAGAGAAGTCATACAGAAAAGGGGGAGGTCGGTAGTGCTCATGCCATGGTCTTCCAACCATCGGTAGGTCTGTGCATACCATACTCTCTCATGCCCTATCTTTGCCAAATGTCTGGAGCTCTCAAATGCAATCCTCGTGAGTCGGTTGGTGGGGAGCTCCCTGACTCTCAAAATAAAGGTCACGAGCTGGAAAAGGGCCTCCACCAGCATCGGTGGTGTGCCAAGCTCAGCCCGTATAATGTCATGTGGAACCAAGGGCCTGCTCCGGAGCAAGCACGAGATCATGGTCACATGGGCCTCTCAATCAAGCACGCGTGCGTGAAAGGAAGGAGAGAGAGAGAGAGAGAGAGAGAGAGAGAGAGAGAGAGAGAGAGAGAGAGAGAGAGAGAGAGAGAGAGAGAGAGAGAAGAAAGAAAGTCATATTAAGGTCTTCTGGAGGCCAAACTTGGCCTATGAGACAAAAGCCATGTACAAGTGTAGTAGCTATGTGTAGAAAATGAAATGAAATAAACAAAAGCTATCTAGGGCTGGTAAAAGGCTTGGGAGACGTGGCTCTGACTCAGCAGATAGTGGCCACCTAATACAAAGGGATCCATAATATGGGTGAGTAAAACACCCTAGCTACTGGTGATGGGGGAGGTGGGTGAAGTATGTGGTACATCGGTGGTGGCAAGGCAGTCCAGTGCGTTCAATTCGGTGCGCGTAAAGTGCGAGGACCGAATGGTATCCCAAGGTAAGGTGCATAAGGTGGGTCGTTGCAAATACACTAATACCCAAAAGATGTAGTATATGCATATATTATGACATTTATATCACAAATAAAGAAAACACATATTATAGTTCACTATTAACTAATAAACTCTCTCTCAATGTATGTCTCTCTCTCTCTCTCTCTTTCTCTCTCTCTCTCTCTCTCTCTCTCTCTCTCTCTCTCTCTCCCTTCCTCCCTCTCTCTCCCCCCTCCTCGCTGAATGTATGTGTGGATATAGGCTATTGACTAATAATCTTTTTGTGTGTGTGGGGAATCTCTCGCTCTCTCACAAAATTCAAGAATCAAGTCCAAATCAAAGGTTAAGGCTCACGACTAGTTATAGTTAAGGATTGATCAAGGCTATGCTCATCTGCTGATGGGTTCAAGTTCACTAAGGTCACAAAGTGGAGGAGGAATATCCGTCGCAGTAGACATCGTTTTTTTTTGTTATATTTTTTAAAAATATGTAACGACGAATTTTTGGCACCGGATGGCACCGGAAGCACCGCACCAGATGAACGCAAAAAAGTTTAGGTGCGTAGCATCGGATCTTCCCTAGGTGGTGGTCTGAGTGCCTCCTGAAGGAAGATAGCCCAGGGGGTGGTGGTACGCCTATGCTCCATCATGTGGTCGTAGGCTGTCCTGATGCGTGAGATATCCTCCTGATATAGTCGAGGTCGACGATATCCTAACATGCGTGGTTGGCACTGTGCTCTCTGTGCTGCTGCCTGGTGGAGCGTGAGCCCTATAGAAGGACCTCTCTGATGTAGCTCAGCTCACTGAAAGAACTGGGTAATGGTATGCTCGGTACTCACCCGTGGCTGATGTGTGGGCTGTAGTGACCACTCTCGCCTCTCGTATGCTGCTCTGAGGAAGAGCCCCAAGCGTCGCTGGTCTCCCATAGTCATGCATAACTGGAGTGACTCCACTGGAGTGACTCCTCTAGCTGGAACTGTGCTCGTAGGTCTAAGTATGCTCGGCATCTGATAAAAAAATGCTCCTCACTCTCTACCTCTGTCTCGCATACAGGGCACTGCCTCTCCTCACGGGGGACTCCCCTGGATCGACCCCTCTCAATCTCGAGCTGATGTGATGAGACCCGGAGCTTCCCAATGATGACTCGGAGGCGATGGGGAAGGTATGTCTGCATGTATCTCGGGATCTCGATGAAGCCCACGTCCGATATCTGTAGCAAATGCTCACGTTAATAGAGCATTTTCGGTGGCAATGTATCCCTAGGGCTCACCCATGTCCTTTGTATGTGTGTATGCCATATCTCCTGACGAATGACCCTGACGAATGACCCTATTCCTCTCTTGATGAGAGAGCGAGTAGGTGGGTGCATGTGAGTCATACTGTAGTGGTGGTAGCCTGTCTATGTCAAAGCCATGGTGGGCCAGCAAGTCTCATGTCTGTGCATACCATGAGGAGGTATTGCCCGCTAATGCCATATCACGTGACACCTAGAAAGCACAATAAGCAATTCTCCCTGTATCCATGCTCCGAAGTCTATGTAATAGGCATACTGTTTGGAATAGTGCCTCAGCTAGCATCGGTGGTGCAGCGAGCTCTCCTCTAATGATATCATGTGGTACTGAAGGCTTGCTGCAGATAAATCTGGCAATCATGAGGATCTGTGGCCTCTCTAATGTTGTCCATACTGATGTAGCTAATCCAGGCCCCCATATGGCTGCCCCATACATGAGCGCTGGCGTAACCAAAGTGTCAAAGAGCCACCCCTTTGTACAGGGCTCTTGAAAATATGCCTGGTGGCCCTGTCTCTACATCAAAGCTAGTGCTGTGTACCCACGTGTGATGCGGTCACGAGCTCCCTGAGACATAAAGAAGACCCCTGATGCTGCTGTAAATGTCACTCCCAAGTAGACATATGATCCGACCACCTCGATCGGTCCACCTGCTTCTCTGAACAAACTATGTATGCGTACCTATGCTGATGTATGAAAGATCATGACCTTGGTTTTACCAAGGTTCACAGATAACCCTGTGTGTATGCAAAAGTCATCTAGGCCATGTAGATGATGCTGTAGACCTTCTTCAGACTCTGAAACCAATACAATATCATCAGCATATAAAAGAATATGGACAGTGGATCCCCGTACCTCAATGCCATCTCCCCCCTGCTGCTGTATGAAGTCCACTATCTCATCAATGTAGAGACCAAAGAGGGTGGGTGAAAGAGGGCATCCTTGCTTCACCCCGATAGTGCTAGCAAGTGGATCAGATAAGCCCCCTGAACATCTGACTCTACCAAATACCCTCTTGTATAAGGCATAGATCCCCCATATCATCTCCTCCGGAGCTCTGATATCAAGTAGTCGTCTAAAGAGTCGGTCCGTGGGAACAGTGTCAAATGCTTTGCGGAAGTCCACAAAGCAACAATATAATCTCCTCTTCCTCATCCTTGCCTGGTCGATCAGGCATCTTAGAGTGAAGATGTGGTCAATAGTAGAGTAATCTCGTCCGAAACCTGCCTGTCCTGGAGCCATGATACCCTTCCTCTCAGCAAGAGTACTCAACCCTGTCTCTAGTACCTACTACCACCCCATATAACTTGGCCAATATAGGGCCAATCATGATCATCCGGTATGTAGCTTGATCCATAGTATCACCTGACTTATGAATGGGCACTATGGTGTGCTCAGTCCATGAGTCCGGGAACCCTTCAACCAATGCACGGTTGAAGAGGTGGGCAATGAGAGGTGCGAGAGTCGTGCCCCCATAGAGGAGGTGCTCTGCCTGTAAACCGAAATGGTCATGGGCCCTGCCATGCTGGAGCCGAGCAATAGCGCATCCCACCATAGTGGGTGTGAAGAAGTCAGAGGTAGTAGGACGTGAGCTCTGTGGTCTGGGAATGGGGAGCTGGTCTAGGATCTCGTATAGACTCCGTGCATAGCTATGCCAAGTGCTCGGGTCTCGGATAGGTGTCTGCTGTCTCCTCTCTCTCAAATGTCGCCATGCCAAACCACTGTCTCGACTCATGAGCAAATGGTAAATATCCCAATACTGTCTCTCCTCCCAATCTCGCCGTTTGTGGGGAGTAAGGCTCTGCATGCGACGTTGTGCCTGAGTGTGTAATATCTCCCCTATGCTCTAAAATCCGTAGGTGCTTTCGTAGCTCACGGCAATCTGCATCATACCAGCTGTTCTAGGGCATGGATCCTATGCGTGGAGGGTGCATATGTGTGCGGTGTGGGAAGCTTCGGTTCTAGGGCATGGATCCTATACGTGGAGGGTGCATATGTGTGCGGTGTGGGAAGATGCGGAGAGCTGAGTCCTATAGGATGGTGGTGATCTGTGATGTAAGTGTGTCCAAAGGTGAGAGTGGATCGAGGGAGAGTAGGCGGGTGTGTAAATGGTGTGCATAAATGTGTGAGAGCTCGTGTGTGAAGTGTATCGTGGTATGTGTCTCAGTGGGTGAGGGAGGGTCTAGTGGAATCGGAGATGAGAGTGTGAGTGTGATAAATGTATGGTCAGCACCAAGTGGATGTCGTCCAATACTAAGTTAGGGGATGAGTGAAGCTCCAGAGGTGGTACCCAAAATGTAGTCGACTGTGCTCTCACCTCCCCCGTGAGGGAAGCAAGTAAATCCGCCCGAACCTGGCCAACGATTCATCTCGTTATATATAACGAGATGATGTCGACTACCTAGCTCGAGTAGATGTCTGCCATAGCAAGTGGTGTCCTGACCCATATCTGCCGATATGGGTGTCCTGACCCATAGCAAGTGGTGTCCTGACCCATAATCGCCGATACTCTGCTAGTGCTCATCTCATCCGGGTCTCTGGCCCTCATGAGATGTGGGTGATCCATGTCATATGCCTCACACTGATGTGACTGAGTGAGAGAGAGAGAGAGAGGGAGAGGAGAGAGAGAGAGAGAGAGAGAGAGAGAGAGAGAGAGAGAGAGAGAGAGTATTTTTAATTCTATTAGGCGGCCAAACTAGGCCTATGAGGCAAATCAATGTACATGGGTGTATCTTCTGTCAATTGGGAAAGATAAAAGTGCTGAAAAAACTGGTAAAGCCGATATAAATCTCCATAGTATGCATGTGGAGATGCCATGAAAGTGGTTTGGGGGGGGGGATATGGACTCCTATATCTATGATAGTCTATATGCAAAAGGCTAGTACAATCATGAGAATGCATGTGAGGAACTAACTAGCTCCATCCTATACTAGTGGGTGGATGTAGGATGTGGTACCTAGGTGGAGGTGGAGTCAGGGCCACCCAGATGGCTTCGGCGAGATCAACTGTCATCTTCACACACACGTGCACACACACACAAAGAGAAAGAAAGAAGAAAGACTTTTTAACGTCTATTAGAGGCCAAAATCAACCTATGAGACAAAACATATACATCAGTATGATCCAATCCACTATGATCCCAAAAGGAAAATAAAGTGTGAGTACAAAACAGAGTATAAAAGGAGTTGATAATAGCTGTCCTCGAGGGTGTGGGGTGCTATGGGTATGCACTCTATATGCTCAATAGGTGAGATACAAATATGATATGCATAGGGAGGGAGAGGCTCGGTGGTGTCATAACCCTCTAAATGTAGGATATAATGCATCGGTGGGTTAGCCATCGTGGCGATTCTCAAAATGCTCTACATGTAGAGATCGGCAGGGGTGCGCTGCTGACATCTCTGTTTCTCCATGTCATGGCGTGCATGAATCGTATGAATCTCTCTCTGGTGGGGACGGGCTCTCCGGAGTGGGAGTCTCGATCGTCGGCACTGTCGTCTAAGTTCCTTTGCTCTCTGTAAGTGACACCCCGCGTCGGGCTAGGTCCTCGGATGGCTGTATGTCTGAAGAAATCTGTAATATGATTCTAGGGGGCCGGATGTATCTCCGTCTGCTGGAGGAGTGAGGCACGGCGATGCTGGAGCTCTACTAGGAAACGACCTAGAGGGTGCTGGTCCTCTGTCTCCAATAAAGCCGTGATCTCTCAGGGCCCCCGGAAGTGCTGTGGGTGGTGGTCTTTGATATCCTCATATACCTGGCATCTACATGTGTAATGCTCCTCGTCATCCACCTCCTCTCGGCATATCCTGCATAATCTCTCTTCCCTGGGAGTATGTGTCGCTTGCCCAACCTCAATCTCAAGCTGGTGAGATGATACTCTAAGCTTCCCAATGGCCACTCTCTCCGCTCGTGCGAGGTATGTATCCATGTATCGTGGTCTCTGAATGAAACCATCTCCTGTCACTGTCAGGAAGTGCTCTCTGCGTACATCAATGCGGGTGTCACTAGAGTATCAAAGAGTCACCCCTTAATCTGGGGCTCCTGAAAATGTGCCTGAAAGCATCACCTCTCCAGTCCAGCAAGCACCGCATAGCCTTGCGTCAATCTATCTCTCGCTACTTGTGCCATGGAGAATACCCCTGCGCTGCCCGAGAAAGTGACACCTAAGTAGACGTAGGATTCCACTACCTCTATCTGTCCTCTGGCTTCCGTGAAGGAGGCGCGATGGCATACTATCCTTGAGGTGTGGAAGATCATGACCTTGGTCTAAGGTTCACTGTGAGTCCTCTCTCCATGTAGAAGGTATTGAGCCCCTGTAAATGTGACTTTAGCCCCTCCTGTGACTCTGAAAGCAAGACAATGTCATCAGCATATAATAGGATGTGTATTGGCGTACCTCCGAGGTCTCCTCCTAGTGTATATACTCTGTGATCTCGTTTATGTAGAGATCGAAGAGAGTGGGTGAGAGAGGCAAACCTTGTTTCAAACCAATGGTGCTAACAAGGCTGTTTGGTAGGCCCCCGGGGGAGCGCACCTTCTTGCGACTCGTGCATACAAAGCATGGATCGCCCATAGCATGTTTGATGGTAGATGTAACTCCTGGAGTCTCCGTAAAAGTCTCTCTCGAGGGAACATGTCAAAGGCTTTGCGGAAATCCACAACGCAATAGTAGAGTCTTTGCTTCCTCGCCTTCGCGCTCTCAATTAAGCAACGAAGTACGAAGATGTGGTCGATGGTGGAGAAAATGCGGAGGAAGCCTGCCTGGCAGGTGCTCTGATCCTAGCTGCCTGAGCGTGTGTACTGAGCTCTGCCTCTAGTGCTGCCCCATAGATCTTGGTCAGGATGTGGCCTATCATAATAGTCGTGTAGTTCCCTTGGTCCATCATATTGCCGGACTTATGGATAGGCACAATGGTATGCATAGTCCACGAGTCAGGTAACCCCTCAACCACAACACGGTTGAATAGGTGGGCGATCAGGTGGGAAACTACATCGACTGCATATATGAAGTGCTCGCCCTGTAGTCCCGTGTGGTTTGTTGAACGACCATGTTGTAGCCTATGGATGGCCTTTCGTACCATGCCTGCCCTGAATAGGGTGGATGTCAGAGGACGCGGTGTGGCAGGGGTCGGCAATGGGAGCTGTCCTCGGACGTCATATAACCTTTGGGCATAGGTGTGCCAAGTTTGAGGATCTGCTATGGGTGTAGGTGGCTGTGGCTCACGTAGGGGCCTCCATGCGGTGGCACAATGCCTACTCATGAGAAGGTCAAACAGCTCTACCTCTCGTCGCTCCTCGAAAGCTCGCCGCTTCCGGCGTGTGAGAGCTCGCATCTGTCATCGTTCCTCCCTCTCCATGATGGATCCCACGATACTTCGTGGTTTGAGATGTCAGTATAGTCATCTACACTCCTCATCGTACCATCTATTCTGGGGTGTATGCCCCAGCCGTGTCTAATGTGCGGTGTTGTGGGTGTTGTATGGGAAGCTGAGAGTAGCGGATGTGTGGAGGATCGAGGAGAAGTGGGCGGTGAGGGTGTCCAAGGGGAGGAGGGATCAAGGGAGTAGATGCACTCTCGAACATGGGAGCTATAAATATGTGCTAGTTCATGTCGAAAGTGAATGGTGGTATGCGCATGTGGATGTATGGTGGTGGGGTGGGATATGCATGGTGAGCCGCGTACGGATAGGGCGAGATATGTATGATCAGCTCCAATTGGTATGGGTGGGATGGTGAATGAGGTGATGAGATGTGTCTCCTCTCGGGTCCGATAACATAGTCTACCACGCTGCCTCCATGCGGTATCTTGGGTGGAATGCAGGTGAGACCACCCGAGGTGGGCCAGGTCGCCATCCCATTATAGATAATGAGGCGGTGTGCTTCTTCGATCTCGAGTAGATGTTGGCTGTATGAGGTGGGTGTGGCGGTGTCAGCTGAGGCTCTGAGTGTAGACATGTCCTCCATGGTGCGGAGCATCTCAGGCTCGTCAAAGTCGTAGATATCACACTGGTGGCTCTGAGTGCGGGCATTGAAGTCTCCTACAAGGAAGACTTCACCCATCCCAGTATACTACATAATGGTGTCACTGAGGCATTCATATGGCGATGGAGTCTCTGCTCCCTCCCCCTCTGAGGGAGGCTCGGGGGTATGTGTGAAGCGTGAGCCAATGGGTGCAATATATCATACGGAAAAACACGCTGCTCTCTCCTCTCATAGCTAGAGGAGTATCCACATGAAACGTGCCTCTGGGTCCCTGGCTACCACCTGTACCCTGTGCTGTAGTGACTGTCTATAGAGCAGTGCTACTCCTCCCGATCCTCGTGTGGTGTGCTGTCGCATGTGTCGGCGGTGAGCTTACTCCCACCTATAGCCCTCAATCCTCGGTAGGCTCCTCCTTAGGCTCTCATGTGTCTCTGTCAAGAAGATCATGTCTCTTCCCTCCATCACCTCCTCAAGGTGCCCTGGATGTATCCACAAAGATCCATTGGAGTTTGAGACTTCAATGCGCACCTCCTGTTGTGCTGTCTCACAGGCCGCGAATCCCTAGTCAATGGGTCGTCCATCGATGATGTCACGACCATCTCTGTATAGGGCATGATGTCCCTCCTGTCGGGCCTGGAGGACACGCAACATTCACGCACGTTTGTGCGGGAGCTCTTAAAAATAATCCATTTCATAATTAATCCACTTCAAAATTAATATATATATATATATATATTTTAAATCCGAAATTTGTCCAAGTTCTTTCGTCCATTTTTTTGTCTAAGTTTTTAGTCCTTAGCCCAAGTACTAGTCCAATTTTTTAGTCGAAAATTTTTAGTTTAATCTTTTAGTCCAATTCCTAATTTCGTTTTGGTCAAGTTTTTTAGTCCAAATTTGCATTCTATCTATGAGTTCATATAGAGAAGGCATAATCTATGACTCATACCTGATCTTATAAAGGACGATCTCTGAGATCTCTCAAAACACCGATCAAAAGCTACCACAAAAGACTGTTCACTATACTCGTCCTCGGGTAACCCCCAACTCTCTACCACTTCCAGCTAGGTCTTAATCTTCATCTTCATCGTCGGAGGAAGTACTTGCCCGCAACAACACTAGAAGGATGGAGGACAATTTAGAAGCTCTTCTATCTAGAATACACGTAAAGCTTCCCAATAGGACCCAGTTGACCATGTGCGAAGATTTTTGTCCTTGTGCAAGAGAAGGGGGCTCCAAAATCAACAAGACTCCTTTCTTGCTCTCTTTCATGCTATCGTGGAGAGCAATGCTGACCATCGTGGAGAGCATTGCTGACCCATGGTTTAGTCAATACACTAAGGGGCATTTTGCAACATGAAGGGCCTTGTGGACAGCTTTCACCAATACCTTCAAACTAGGTATTCCACTGAAAGAACCCTTGACCACTTAGAAAATCTTAAGCTTCAACGTGGAGAATCATTCCCTGAGCTAATATACTAAAGTCTTTAGTAGCAAAACTTCTTGCTCAACCTAGAGATTTCTTAGTTAAGAAGTGGGTGAAAAAGGCACTTCCGCAAGGGAATTCAAACCAACTGGATTGAGGTCCTTGGAACACAACTCCTCAGTTCAACAACAATGGCTCTAAGTTCAAGAACAATAACCAGAGAAGACCAATAAATAAGAAGAAACCCATCATGTGTTATAGGTGTGGAGAATATGGGAATTTCCAGAGTTGATGTCCTCTCCCATAAGGATCACATGCATGCAAGCTCTGCCCAGATGCTACGGATCACTACTCGAAGGACTGTCCCAATTGCGGCCAAGTATAAACGAGGGAGGATTATGTGGGCAGTAGAAAGGGAGTTCCTCCTACCAAGTGAATGTAATATAGTAAAAGGAGAAAGGATTCCGAATGAGAGATACCTCGCAGACGTGGATACTCCCGATAACCTGAATCTTGTAGATGGGGCTAATTCAAGAATTGAGCCGAGATTTGGAATTGGACCTAACAGAGGGATTTAAAAAATTAGACGAATTTTTGGAAAAGGACCAATTTCAGAAATTGGACCAATATTAGATTGGACCAATTCCAAGAGATAGACCAATTTCAAAAGTCTTACCAATTCCACGAGTAAGACCAATTTCAGAAATTGGACCAATTCCAAGAGGGAGACCAATTGCAGAAATTGAACTTGTTTCCGACGCTCGACCAATTCTTGAAATTGGACCAATGGAGAAACTAAGACCGATTTTCACTGAGAAATTGGAGCCCTATGGTCGAATTTCTCAATGCCAGTTATGGAGCAACAAAAAGAGCAACGAGAAGAGCAAAAGTACAACATCTCAGTATGTGCTCTAGAGAAGGAAGAAAGAGGAACCATAATTCCATTCAGCTAGTTTAGACTCTCTCCTAGCAAATGTGGTATCACTATAGGAAATCCAAACAGTGGAGATAGATGCTTGAGTCCTCACACAAGCTCAAAAGAAGAAGTTACAAGATTAAAACAAGTCCAAGACCAATTTCCAAGAGGCAGAGTCTAGTCTGAAGACTCCCTTTTTTTTTTGAAGGAAGAGGGGAAGAGTTGGATAAAGCTTTCAAAAAGACAGTAAGGGAACCACAAGAGTCATCAGAGGAACGAGACGTGGATTCCACCATCATCGACACATATAATCTTCTAAAGAACACCTACAAGCAGGTATCTCTATATGACCTCCTAAAAATGGATGAAAGGTTCAAAAGTAATGTCTTGGGTATAATAGAGACGTTTTTGCCAACACCCCCTGAGATCACAATTAGTGGCGGACATGTGCAGACCAATATGATCATGATAGGTAAAACACCTACTGCTAACATGAGAAGTCCTGAATAGGATACTTCTTTCATGATGCGTTGAATTGAAATTGAATGTACTTGTGGACATGCAAGTATCATACTGTCTAACCCAATATTATTATGAAAAGTAAGCAAGACAAGCCCAATATTATTATGAAAAGTAAGCAAAACGTATTTAAATTATTTCCCTCTTCACATGAATCAAACCAAATTTCTTAGTTCCATGAAGAGAGTGATAAATAGCTTGATTATTCTTGGATCCAGTTTGTACATAAGTTTTCACTCTGTATCTAAATTTTCATGTAATCTTAAATCAAAATTCTGCAAAAGGTTAATAAATACTTATTTTCCATTAAAATGATTTTTCTTTCGACATTCTGAAAATGTTGGAAAGAAGTTAATAGTCAAGTTATTGAATGTTGGCTCTTTTACATATGACAAACTGGCCTGCTAGATTTTCTTTCTTGTAGAATATTTTACTCTCATAATCCTAACTTTTATTTTCTCTATTTTAATAAAGGAGCTTTCTACAATTTTTTCAGAGCAAGTATTCGTCTCAATTACTTTTTTGTTTTGGCACATTCACTGGCATAGTTTGTTATTTCCTTGAAGAATATATCTTAACCCTTATTAATCTTATTGGGTGGTCTGCATGTATACTAATTTTCAGGAAACCATAATGCACTTGCTCTGATGTCCCTATGGGCTCCTGTTATTTTGGTTTGTAAATGTTTCCCTTTACATACTACAATTATTCACGTCACTGGCTAGACATCTCAAAATGTACATTGTTTGCAGATATACCTACTGGATATACAAATTTGGTTCACAGTATTTTCAGCAGTTGTAGGTGGGATCCTGGGAAGCAAAGACCGCTTGGCAGAGGTACACTATATTTCACTTGAAGTCATCATACAAACATTTGAGAAAACACCCTTGGATTGCTAGGATAAATTAAAGAGGATAATTATTCATAGCTTACTTATCAATCAAGCATCTATACCATAAACAAACCTCAAATTCTAGGACCCCACTGGGTTGATGAAGATGCACCAAATCATTGATATTCAAACATGGTTTCTCAGGATAATCGTATTTGTGTTGCAATAGATTCCAGAATGTGACAAAATTTCGTAGACACATTTTGGCCAGCATTGAATCACTTTGGTGAATCAGGCTCTCATACAACGCTTACTGTCTTTTTATTATTCAGATACATTCTTTAGATATGCTTCGAGCTCGCTTTGATACATTTCCTGCGGAGCTTGCTGTGAGGCTTCTGGCTTCCAAAAAACAAACAAGTGCGCCTAAGGTATGCATCATGGATTTGGACATGCACTTTATACTGTGTCCAAGACATTGAGACTTCTTTTTATTGTTGTTTCCCAATCGAACTGACACTTTTGTTAGAAATGCACTCACACAAACACAATATTTGCACCCGCATGTCAACAACAGATGTGAAATTTAACCCTCGCACATCCAGCCAAGCACTCAAATGCACAACCTACAAAGCATAACAAAGAGATCTTTGAACTCTTCTCTTTGATTTTAAAGAATTAGCATAAAGTTAAGAGTAAAATAATAGACTTGCACATGAAAACAATGCATCAATCATAAATATATGTGACATATGTTCCACACTTACAATATACATATCGGCAATGCACTCACCTTATACAGTCTTTGGTTTGTGTGTTTGGGTCATATTACCTCTTTAACTCCCCCTTCCTTCCCATTCCTTACTGCATGCACTCACACGTGTGCGCACACGCACACACACACACAGACAAAAGAGCCTTTTACATTTGAGCATTAAAGTTTTGTAAATTGATTTTGCAGATGATTGTAAACTGTATTTTATAAAGGTAATATAAACTATATATAAGTATAAGTATCTCACGTTACACAATCTTTGGCTCATCTATTTGGACTAGATTACATCTTCAACCTCCATATATGCATGTGTGTGCATGTACACACACACACACACACACACACACACACACACACACACACACACACACACACACACACACACACGCACACACATACACACACACACACACACACGATCCTATTAAATTTGAACATCAAAGTTTTGTAAACACACCTTGCATATGAGTATAAAATGTATATCACATGTGATTGGAGGTACTAAAAAGCCAATATCTGAATAAAATCGAGTATGAAAGAAATAGCCACTGAAAACTTCCCTTTTAAAGAATTAGAATTTTGAAGAATTTCTCAACGATCTAGGTTGGCTAATAGCTCCTAGGAACGTTTGAAATATAGTCATTAACGTGAATACACAAATACAAGGTGTGAGTTGTGTGGGGGATAAATGGGGTCCTGCAACAAAGTTTCCACTTAACCACCTGATGTGTGGATGTCTTCTCTCCACCCAATCTAGCCATTGTCTATATAGCTATTGAGGACTCAACGGCTTTGGCGGTAAGCCACTCTTTTCAAAAGCAAATTTACTTGAGAACCATACCTTTGGAAAAGTAGGATCAGTTGAGAACCATCCTTTTGTGAATCAATCAACACCACTCTTTAGTGAATTGATTCTCCACCATCCTTTGACTGGAAAGGCACGATCTAGAAAGAATGGTCCACAATGCTTCGGCCCATCGAACTCTTGTGCAAAACCTTGCTACTTGCAAGTTTTGAACTCAAGACCTCTTCCTTGACCCCCTTAAGACTTATCCACTAAGCTAGGTGGATTCATTGTCTTAGGGAGAATAAGAACCTATACATAATTCTAGTCTCGAAATTTTTGCCCAAACAATAAATGACCAAAAAGTGTCTGAATTCAGTTTTGTCTTAATCTGATGGACACTTAGATCATAGACTTAATCTATAACATTCTTCCTCTCTTGGAAAGATTTTCCTCCTCGAAAATATAGCCATATATGATTATGGAGGCATCCCCTGAGCCTCATGTTCTAAAACTTGACGAACATGCATTTAGATATTCATTCTGTCAATGATCAACTTAAGTTGGAAACCTTTGCTATTGGTTACCAACTTAAAACTAGAAAGCTGGAAATCTTTACCAAGTAGAGTTTTTCTCAGTTTCATCCTTCCATTTTACTAAACACTCTTCGCACAAATGACTTCTTGTACGTTTGTCTCGGGTGCGAAGTATCCTTTCACGTTCATGAGGAACTTTTTCACTTATTGAAAGTGGAAGTATAACTTGATATCCAACCAGATTATCTACATGTGTCAGACTTTTTCTAAGTCGGCTAACATGGAACTCTGGATGAATCCAACTTTCTTTTGGAAGTTGTAATTCATATGTTCACATTCTAACTATCTTGATGATTGGAAAAAGACCGCAATATCTGGGGGACAACTTGGCATGTTTGCCGGTTTTGAACTTTTTCGATTTTTCAAGAACTTGAAGATAAACTTGATCTACGACTTGAAAAGAAACTTCTCTTCGCTTAAGATCAGCATAAGCTTTTGATCGATCTTGAACTCTCTTCGAGTTTTCTTTACCGAACTTGAGCTTAAAGTTCATCTCTTGAAGGAATTCTTGAGTTTCTTGAACTTGTTCATTTTTGAAGTCCCATTGCATAAGGAGAACTAAGCTCGAACCCATACATCAACATGAATGGGCTAAACTATGTTGAGGAATTCTTGGCACTATTATAGGCAAATTCTGCCAAAGGAAGGTAATTTTCCTACTTAGACTATTTGAAAGTAACATAAGCTTTGAGTATATCTTCCAAGATCTTATTGACTTTCTCTGTCTGTCCATCCGTATGAGGATGTTGAGCTGTACTTAAGCTTAGTTTAGTTTCAATTCTACTAAAAGCTCCATGCCAAAAATGACGACTTGTAAATCTGGCATCTCTATCAAAAACTATGTCTACTGGAAGACCATAGAGTCTATAAAGTTGATTTACAAATATTTTTATGGGTTCTTGAGTCTTATAAGTAGTCTTGACTGAAATAAAATGAGCAAGTTTAGTCAATCGATTGACTACAATGCAGAGTAAATCAAAACCTTTTTAAGTGTAGGGTAATCCTAAAATGAAATCCATAGAGATACTTTGCCATTTACCTTTTGGAGTCTCCAAAGGATGCAACAATACTCCAACTTTAAGTCTTTCAAACTTATTGACTCGATATTTATGGCACTTAGATACATATGTTTGTACATGTCGATTGTACTTGGCCAATAAAAATATCATTTAACTAACTCATAGGTTCGATTAGTACGAAGATGTTTAGCACTTAGGGCATCAAGGCATTGGAAAAGGAATTGATTTTATATGCTCGATTGACTTGGGACACAAACCTTACCTTTATAAAGAAAGTATTCATTGTGAAGGGAGTAGTGTCTAAGCTTTTCTCAAATGTACTTTCTTTATTTGTTTTGGCTTTTTCAACTACTTTCCAGGGTTCTATAGCTTAGATCTTCTTTGCAGCTTCCTTTCAAAGTTGAAACAAATTCATTTTGAATTTGGACAAAGCTCATATTGTTTAGCATAGCGTTCCAATTAAGGCATCTTCCACTACATTGAGCTTTCCTTTCTTGTGGCTTGCAAAACGAGCTGATGCTATCGTGATCAAAGACTATTGTTAGCTTCGATCATACAAGTAATGGTGCCATTTCTTGAGAGCATTTATAATAGCAAACATCTCTCTCTCATAGATAGAGTAGTTTTGTTGAGCGTGACTTAGTTTTCTACTTTCAAAAGCTATTGAAAGTAGAAAACTAAGTCTTCGTTTGGTATTACTCCTAAACCAATCTAGAGTCGAATTTCTTCTTCTATCTAGATCTAAATCTACAACCACACGTCAGCACGAAAGATAAGGGAGTGAGCCATTAACAACAATAACATGTCTGAATCATCTTTAAGGAATTCAATGAACAGCAACCATTATGACTCTGATGATGAGCCATATCAGCAAGGTTCGGGTTCATCCCGGTCAACAAGCCAAGGGGAAGATTCACTCACATTGATTGCCCACGATTCTCTTCCACGAGCATCATTGAAAGAGATCTTCACAGAGGACGAGTTGCATACGATGAGCCTCACAGAGATTGCCAAAGTGCCACTTACCACACATATCTAAACTGATGAGGTAATGGATTTCTTCGAGTCCTTCACTTTACAAGAGGAACACTTACCAAGAAAATGGTGAACAAAGTTATAGGGGTGAAAGAGTCAAAGTGGCTGAGACCCGGGAGATCATACTTAGGTATCGAAGCCACCAAGGTCTGTGAGGAGTGTGTGAAGTTGTTCATCGCCAATGACCTCTCAGAAAGATACTATAATATTTTGTGCGCATGCAAGTTTTTTCTCCTCTTAAGGAGGATAGAGACCAAGTTTCCGTTCAACAACATGTCTACTTGTGATGCGCTTTAATGCCTTGCTTGGGTGCATCCATATCCCTTCCATCATCTCATATGGACATCGATCATGAGAAAACAGAAAAGGCATGCCATACAGGTACAAAAGGATGCAAAGAAATTTCATGTATACTCTTCGATAATAATCTTGTGGTTAAAGAGCTTACCTTCGAAACTTAAGGAAATACAAAGGAATTTGGATAAACCCCCACCTTCCACGAAACAAAATCCATCCACTCCTATGAGAAAGAAACTTCGAGTGAAAAGGGCACGAGTAAAACGAGACTCATTACAGGACATACGAGCTCTCCCGATTATCAATCAAGGTTCTAGAGCAGAAAAAGGTAATGATCCCTCTTCATCTTCACATACATATGCACAGAAAAGGGCTCCTACTCTTGAGGCCCTCACACCGCATAGTACTTCATATAATCCACCCCACACCACCACAATCTCCTCATATGATTTCCACTCCACATGCATCACAACCCATGCAAATTCCTTCACCACTTAGGTCACCTTCCATTCACACTCACCATTCACCTATGTTGGAGGAGATGGTGGATAGTCACAAGAGATGAACTGGTGTAACTAAATCCTGCTTCACACCTGCTAATGATGATGGTTGGAGAGTGTAGTGGGCCTCTTTGGCTTGCTAATGAACACAAATAATCATATATGTAGCTTGGAAGATGATCCACTAATTGTTGGATCAAAACAGATATGTTGAAGTTGATACAAGAACAAAGAATTTTCTATTTTTGTTCTTACACGTGTTCAGTGTTGTAAACAATTCTCTGAGCACAGAAGCAATTGACTTAATTCCTTTTGGGGAACTCTAATTAACTTAGTAAGCTATCAATCATGAGTGATTTCATAAAAAACAATGGACTATATGCAGAGAAGAATATTTAGCAAATCATGGCTTCATCCCGACATTCACGGGCTACAACAGTCGTCATACCAATGATCAAAGTTATGTTAATATCTCCTGATCTCGAGAAGCAATGCTAATGAAACTTTGTAAGAGTGTAATAGACAATATGCTGAATGTAACATGCTTTAGATCATGGAAAATGATCAACTACACACTCAGAGCAAGCTTTGAGAAGCTCACTATTCTGATGGAGTTATGACAGAGAAGTGAAATGAGAATGTAATGATTATATATGTATTAAAACATGTAAAATACAATGTCATTGGAAATCATACATTGCTCAATCTGTGAGAGGTGAATGAGCTATGATGTGAGCTCTCACTTCACAATGATTGTCTTCCAAAATGATCTCACAAGGTTGAGATACCGTGGGTCTTTTTTATCCTCTTCTTATAGTCATGCTTGGAACCACAGTTTGAATTCAAATTCAAACCTCTACCGAAAAGGTGAATCCAAAAGTATAGGATAGATTCTCTCATGACTCAACAACCAAGAGATTCGTGATTTAGAGCTTCCTAACTCCACGTGGGTGTGGATCACTTTTACAAGGATAAACGTGTGAGATTTTTACAAGAGGCTAATCATATGAAGTCTTGCATAGGTTATGCCAATAAATCAACCATTAATGAAGTATGTGGGCTTGGGTTTAATTGCACCAAAAGCTCCCCCTCAAGCCAAGCCTAACATGCTTGGTCTTCATTGCTCATTGATTTCCTGCAATCCAATCATCAATTTGAATCCGTTCATCTTTGTTCCATCCAATGACTTGGTGAGTATATCTCCACATTGTAAATGAGTTGATACATAAGATACTTGAATATCCTTGCTAAGCAATTTCTCCCTTACATAATGATAGTGCACTTCAATGTGCTTAGTCCTTGCATGATATACATGATTATGAGCCAAATGAAGTGAGCTACTATTATCTCCAAAAATCATTGGAGTGTAGGAATGTATCTCCAAGTCTGCATATAGTTGCTTAAGCCACATAGCTTCTTGAGTTGCATTTGCCAAACCTCTATATTCTACTTCTGTGGAAGATAAGACCACCGTTGGTTGCTTCTTATATGACCAAGATATAAGCTTTCAACCTACAAAGGATAGGTACCCTGAAGTGCTCCTCCTATCATCCTTGGAGCAAGCCCAATCTCCATCAGAATACATCTTTATATTTATGTCAGAGGTGAAGAGATAGAATAACCCTTCATTCATTGTACCCTTTAGATACTTAAGAACCCTCTTTGCACCTTCCATACGAGGCTTCCTTGGTGCATGCATAAACTGACTCAATGTACTCACTCCATAGGCATTGTCTACTCTTATTAGAGGAGCATAGTTTAGACTTCCTACTAGTTGTTGATAACCTGTAACATCATCAAGTAGTTCACCTTCATTTGAACTCAATTTATGATTGAGTTCCATAGGAGTACCTTCCCTTTTAGTATTCTCCATCTTGAACTTTACCAACATATCATGTATATATTTCCTTTGAGTGATAAATATACCAGAATCTGTGTACACAAGCTGTAAGCCAAGAAAGTAGGTTAATAAATGAAGATCACTGATTTTAAAATCCTTCATTAATTGAGCCTTGACCTACTTGATGCTATTAGCATCATTCCCTATAATAATGATGTCATCTACATAGACACATAAGTAGATAACATCTGATTTATTCTTCTTAACAAATAAAGAAGAGTCTTCCTTGCTTTTCACAAAGCCATGGTCCTACAAATAAGTAACTAGCCTATGGTTCCAAGCTCTAGAAGCATCCTTGAGACCATAG
The DNA here is from genome assembly GCA_020310875.1 of Ceratopteris richardii. NCBI lineage: Eukaryota > Viridiplantae > Streptophyta > Polypodiopsida > Polypodiales > Pteridaceae > Ceratopteris > Ceratopteris richardii. The sequence goes on from CM035412.1 coordinate 168,336,228, forward strand.
AGGGCCTTCCTTAGCTTGCATACATAACCTGTTTTATCTTCATCTTCAAAACTTGGTGGTTGTGCCATATATACTTCTTCTGATATCCACCCATTTTAGAATGCATTCTTGACATCTAGCTCGTATAGATTCCAATTTTTAGAAGCAGAAAGACTTACCAAAACCCTGATTGTTGGCATCTTTGCCACTCCATGAGTTTGGGCAAAACCCTTTGCCACTAACCTTGCATTATACCTGTTTATGGAACCCTTGTTGGAATCTTTGCCACAGGTGAAAATTTTTTTTTCATAGTCCACTCCATGAGTTTGGGCAAAACCTTTTGCCACTAACCTTGCCTTATACCTGTTTATGAAACCATCTGAGTTCTTTTTTATTTTGTATATCCACCTAGATCCAATTACTTTCATTCCTGGCTTCTTGAGAACTAGATCCCAAGTATGATTTTCCTCAAGTGCATCCACTTCTTCCTGCATAGCTTCTCTCCATTCTTTCTTCTTCCTATCCTCTTCAAATAAAGAAGGCTCTTCCGTCATAGAGTTTTTAGTGATATACATAGAGTGCTTGGTGACTAAAGATGTATCATATCCATACCTTATAGGATTCTTGCTTTCTCTTTGTGATCTCCTTAGTGCTTGATTTGAAGACTCTAATATGTCTTATAATTGCTTGAGTTTGACCTTGCCTCTTGACTTTCAAGCCTTGAAGTCAATCTGTTCTTCATCCTTTGAGTTGATTTCTTCTGCTAATTGTTGATCTTTTTGAGTGAGGGTTGGAAAATCATTTTCCAGATCATATGGTAACTTCACTTTCCTGCAATTATCTTGAAACCATGAATACTACATCCCTACTAACTATGAATGCTTTGTTAGTGGGATTGTACAGCCTATACCCCTTTTGGTTCTGATCATACCCAATAAATATGCATTTCTCAACTTTAGGGTCAAGCTTTTCTCTGATTTGTGAGGGGATGTGTGCATAAGCAATGCACCCAAATATTTTGCAATGGTCCAATGAGGGTCTCCTTCCATTCTATGCTTCATAGGGTTTCATACCATCCAATAATTTGGAAACAGCCTCTTCCCATAGGTAGTTAGGTAATTTTCTCTCATTTAACATAGACCTAGCAGCTTCAATAATTAACCTGTTCCTTCTCTCTGCCACTCCAATCAATTTAGGAGTGTATCTGGTTGTTACTTCCCTCTTTATGCCTCTATCCTATAGAAATGAATCAAATTCATGTGAAAAGTACTCACCACCTCCATTAGATCTGATTCTCTTCAAGCTCCTTCTTGTTTGATTTTCAACTAGTGCCAAGTACTTCTTGAAACATGTAAATACTTCATCCTTATGCTTCATAAAATAAAGGATTGTCAATCTACTGTAATCATCAATAAATGAAACATAGTACCTTGAACATGAGATGGATGGATCTTTGCTAGGACCCCACACATGAGTGTGTACAAGCTCCAAATAGTCTTCATGAATGTATCCTCTCTTGTGGAAAAAGAAATCCTTTTGAAGCCTTGTTGGGGGTCTTCCACATATGCTCCATGCTTAGTAAATCTGACGTGTAAATCTTTCTCAACAATCTGCCCAACACTAATTAGGTTTTTGGTTATAGTTGGAACATACAGAACTTTACTCAAAAGGCTCATGCTACCATGAGATGTTTTGACATTTCCAATTTGATTGACTGAGTGTTTAATATCATCACCTGTTTGTACTTTATTCTTTCCTTTGGGTTCGTCAAGATCAGGTAATAGAGCTACATTTCCAGCCACATGATTGGAACAACTTGAATCAATGTAGAAAAGATGCTCATCATCTTTACCTTGCTTGGATGTCATGTTCATGATGAGTAGTGAGTCTTCTAGGTCTTCAGTATAGTTGTTGTAGTCCCTTCTTCCTCTACAATTTCCTTGATAATTGTTGTTGTTGTAGCCTTGATGGTAGTTATGGTTGTAGTTGTCTCCACCATTGTTGTACCTTCCTGTTGATTGTCCATAACTACATCTATGGAAACCTCTTCCCCTTTGATTCCTTGTATTCTTGAAGCATTCTTCTATGGTGTGGTTGTTAAGAGCACAAATGTTGCAAGGTGAGTTGTTGTAGGGTCTCCCCTTGCCTTGCTTTCCTCCTCTGCCCCTTCCTCTAGCACCTCTTCCTCTTCCGCATAGTTAGCTTGAGAGGTACTAGCCTCTTCTTCATGCTTCTTGCCTTTACCTTTATCCTTAGTTTTTTTCTTATCTTTATAAAGGGAAGAAGATTGGTTACCTCTAAAGTTGTCACGATTTTTGTTGAGCTTTGTCTCATGGGTGAAGAGTTTCCCCATCAAAGTGTCGAGGTCAGGTAGTTGCATATGTGTCTAGAGGTCCATTGTTGTGGTGAAGGACTTCCACTTGTCATCAGCTTTGATTCCATTAATGATGTGCCTCACAATGTGTTCTTCTTCTATCTCCTCTCCAATGCTTGCAAGCTGGTCAGCCACATCTTTCATTTTGGTTACATAATTAGCCACTCCTTGCTTTGGTTGTTTCTTTAGAGTTGTGAATTCCATCCATAACTGATTCTTCCTAGCTCTTGTGTTTGAGGAGAAATATGATGAGACTACTTCCAAAGTCTTTTGGGAGGTTTTGCAATTCCTGACATGCGGTAACAAGAAGTCAGAAATTGAGTTTAGTAGATATGACCCGGCAAGAGCTTCCTTTGCACACCATGTGGTCAACCTTTCTTGCTCTTCCCTTGTAGGTTGTTGCTTGCTCTTGAAGATTGGCATCTCTTCATCTCCTTAGATGTATCCATATAGACTTCTCCCTTGAAGGTAGGCTTGCATCCTAAGTGACCATCCCGAGTAGTTTTTCCTGTCCAATTTGTCTATGAAGGATGGAAATCCATCTCCCATCTTGATTGTTGTTGCTCTGATACCACTATTGAAGGAGATGGTGGATAGTCACAAGAGATGAAGTGGTATAGCTAAATCCTGCTTCACACTTGCTAATGATGATGGCTGGAGAGTGTAGCGGGCCTCTTTGGCTTGCTAATGAACACAAATAATCATATATGTAGCTTGGAAGATGATCCACTAATTGTTGGATCAAAATAGATATGTTGAAGTTGATGCAAGAACAAAAAACTTTTTATTTTTGTTCTTACACCTGTTCAGTGTTCTGAACGATTCTCTGATTAAGAAGAAATTGACTTAATTCCTTTTGGGGAACTCCAATTAACTTAGTAAGCTATCAATCATGAGTGATTTCATAAAAAATGATGGACTATATGCAGAGAAGGATTTTTAGCAAATCATGGCTTCATCTTGACATTCACGGGCTACAACAATCATCAGACATGTGAGCAATGTTAATATCTCACGATCTCGAGAAGCAATGCTAATGAAACTTTGTACGAGTGTAATAGAGAGTGCGCTGAATCTAAGATGCTTTAAATCATGGCAAATGATGAACTACACACTGAGAACAAGCTCTGAGAAGATCACTATTCTGATTGAGCTATGACAGAGAAGTGAAATGAGAATGTAATGATCATATATGTATTAAAACATGTAAAATACAATGTCATTGGCAATGTGTGAGAGGTGAATGAGCTATGATGTGAGCACTCACTTCACAATGATTGTTGTTAGCTCAATAAATGGTCGGTTTTGGTGCACTAATATGTTTGTATTTGGCAGAAGAAGATGTTTGATTACAGGTACTTGAAGAGTGATCAAATGTTTGAAGGGAAGTATTTGCAACTACATGACGCCATCATGATCAGAATGGATCGGGAACTTGGTACTGCTGTTGGAAATGCATTGATAGACATGTATGTCAAGTGTGGCTTGATCAGAAAAGCACACGAAGTCTTCAATAGGCTGCTGAATCAGGATGTGGTGTCATGGGATGCCCGGTTTGCAGGATATGTAGAACATGATCATGCTGATAAAGCTCTTGCTTGCTATGAGTAGATGGAAAATTGCTCCTAATGAAGTCACATATGTTTGTGTTTTGAAAGCCTATGCTGTTCAAGGAGCTGTTCACATGGGTATAGAGTTGCATGCAGGTATTGAAAGACAAGGATTTGCAACAAGGACCTTATTTTTGGGAAGTGCCTTGATCAGTATGTATGCAAATTTATTTTTGGTATCAAAAGCTCAAGATGTTTTTGATAAGCTGTCAAGTCAAGACTTGGTCACATGGGACTCTCTCATTTTGGGTTATGCTGAGAAAGGATATCCACATTTATGAGACCCGCATCGGGAAGTTTTTTGGCACTGATGTACAGATAAGAGGGGGGCGGCTGGCATTTTTTTTGGGAGGTTTTTTTCGGTGGCCACAGAAAAAGGGGGGGCAATTCGAAAAGGGGGGAGACACACTTCTGCATGGGGTGTGTTGCCTATTTCTTGGATGTGTGCAATTTTGCCCGGGGTGGCCCTCTAGGAAGGCATTGATACTAAAAAGAGGGGGGACTCGCTGCTCTGTGGCAGCGAGAGGGGAGACCATCATATAGAGGGGTAAAGTCTCCGAAAGGGGGCTCATCTCTTAGTTTTTGGTAGAGGCAGACACGTCGCAGGGGAAGCGTGGAACATATCTCAGAAAAAGGAAAGTGTCGCTCTGCATCGATTCAAAGGAAAGGAAGAGAACTTTACATCACACTTTCAGAAACTTGAAGGTGCTTTTCTGATATAATTGCAGTATATATAGCTAATAAGTGTTGAAGTGCGTTGGGAATTCAGTCCGTTATGCGCTGAAGATTCAATTTCTTGAATAAGCTTCATGAAAAGGGATTATACCTTGCATACAAATTTATGAGGCATGGGAATCTTGCGGGTTCGCTATATGGTAGAAGGCCATCAACATTGAAGTGAAAAAAAAAAAGGTTCAAAGTTGCTCTTGGCACTGCAGGAGGCTTGAACTATCTCCATTCATGTTGCCAGTGACGCATTATTCATCGGAATATCAAAGCTTCCAATATTTTGCTGGGCGAAGAATTCGAACCACAGGTATCTGATTTTGGGCTTGCTAAATGGCTTCCTGCTCAGTGTTCACATCATGTGTTGAGTCCGATTGAAGGCACTTTTGGATACCTTGCACCAGAATATGTAATGAATGGGATTGTGGATGAAAAAACATATGTTTTTGCATATGGAGTGATGTTGCTTGAGCTCATAACTTGCCGAAAGCCCATCGAAGGCTTACAATCAAGCTCAGTCTTGTAGGTGGGCGATGCTAGCGGTGTTTTTTCTTTTGAGATTCGTTGGTGCAGAAGAGAGAGGAGAAGGAGGAAAGTCGCTCCCTGTTCTTCTTTTCCCTTCTGGCCCAAAGACCTCGTTTCATTTCTACTGTGCGTCGAGGGGTCTTATTTCACCCAAGGAGCGTGGACAAGGGGGCAGAGTGTACAAAAGAACTGAGATAGCTGGTGGATGCGGGTCTGACATCATCGAGAGCGGTGGAGGAAAGCTTTGCAGAGAGCAAATGGCAAGAAGAACCTGAAGGAGGACCCTATGAAGGACGACGATCTTCTCATTACCCGCATGGCTGGAAAGTAGGATACACAGAATAGCGGGGTGTGTCTAATCCGAGAGAGTGGTGTTCTTCCTCCTCGTCCTATTGAGGAGTCGCCTGCATGCATACGTGAAGGAGGACAGGACCCAAGAGCTCGAGTACTTGGAGGCCGAGGTCACCATCACTATCTACTCTGCAAAGGGATAATTGTTCGGGTGCATGAGACTCAGGTCAGCGGCCTTCCACTAGGTATTTCCTCCATCATCCTGATTTTTGGCAAGTTTTTACCTTAGGAGGAGATGACTGTGAACATGATTAGCACTGATGGTTGCTCTCCATATGTCGTCACTTTCAAATGCGAGCCCTTGCCAGGAGATGTTCTAGAATCATCATTTAGCTTACACCACTATACATGGTCCCCCTCCTTCGGCAATAATCATGCACAGCAGGCCCTCTTGTTCTGATACGGATTCATGGTCATGCTCATAGACGCTCCGATGCTACCTTTTTCGCTTTGCTGTGTCTGTGTATTGATTGGGTGATTGTGTTTAGTTACAGTTCTGCGTTCAAGTTTCGGCAAATCATCACCACGTTCACCACGTTTTGGGATCATACTTCATCGCATCTCTAATGTTGCTTCACGGCATTTGCTAGTAACTGCATAAGATATGGTATCATGTTGTCTCTTAAGACTACTAGATATTGATTGCGTCCGCAGGATGCCTCATCATGGACGTGTTATAGACTTGTTCCTCCGTGGTTGCATGGAAGAATTGTAAGCGGACGAAGACTCTAATAATTATTTTTTTAACCGATATGTGAGGATGATCCGATGCATCTGAATATATGATAATATTAGCTGTTTTCATTAAGAACCCGATCACAAGTGCTACACCATTGAGCACTTCGTAGCAATTTGCGCATTTCATTGTGGTCATTATATTATTGTCTACAAATGCATGGATGCGATGATTAAGTCGTCTTGTTTACATATGTCTTTTTGCATGTTTATGGATTAACGGAAGGAGTTAGACTTGATGGTGAGGAACAATGACTAGTTGTTACAGGCACATATCGTTCGAAGTTTTTGTAAAGCACTCCATGTAGTAGGGTACCCCAGTATAGCTATCGGTGTGATTACTTGCAAGGAGGATTAGTAGAAGAAGATTAAAGTAGGAAGTTGGAGCGAAAGAACATGGTCAAAAGATAATTCAGTTAAGTGTGTTTTCACTAAACATACATCAGTGAAGGGGATTCGGTGTGAGAATGTTGGGGAGGCGCTGAATTCAGAATATGAGAGTTGTGCATCATGGAAGGTCAATATCTAGTATAGAGGAGGTATCCACATCAAGATTAATATGATGCTTGCTTCTTAACTGATCATTTGGAAAGCCTTAACATTGACAAGGTCAATCAAAATGCATTGACAAGTGATGTGTTTTGTTCAGTCACTTTAGTAAATATTTATGTGCATCACCTCCATGTGGCAGATCTTTGTACGCTCAAGCAAAAATTTGGTTTGTATTTGTTCGGGAAGGTTGCACAAAAAAAAAAAAAAAAAGCTGGCAATTCCTTGGCTAAGTTTGCTATGATGAGCAGGGATTACGCATTCAAATCTTGCTTATCATAGATGTTCAGCTTTCATGATCCACTGTTCACACAATTGTTACTTCATATCAGGTTTTTAAGCTTACTTCTGAGGACAGAAGTTGGCGTTTCTTGATTAAATGACATTCGAGAGGTCTGGGAACACATGCATGAAGAAAACCTTGTGTATAAGGAAGAACTTGAATTAAAAGAACGTGTGAAATTCTATTCTATTAGACATATGAGTATTCTGAGCCAAAAACTTGGACTAAAAGTGTAAACATTTGGTGCATTTGCCGGGAATTTATGGCTAGTGCATATACAAAGGAAGGACTCCTTGAGAGATAATTATGGGCTCTAAGTAATCCAATTGGACCGATTGCGAGGGGTTTGAGCAAAATAAAGGCTTCCACAATCATCCTTTCGTTGGGCTCAAGACCCTATTCAATTGTCTTCCAAAATGATCTCGCAAGGTCGAGATACTGCGGGTCTTTTTGATCCTCTTCTTATAGTCATGCTTGGAACCAAAGTTTGAATTCAAATTCAAACCTCTACCTAAAAGGTGAATCCTAAAGTATAGGATAGATTCTCTCATGACTCAACAACCAAGAAATTCTTTATTTTAGAGCTTCCTAACTCCACATGGGTATGGATCACTTTTACAAGGATAAATGTGTGAGATTTTTACAAGAGGCTAATCATATGAAGTCTTGCATAGGTGTTGGGAAAGATGGATGGACACTCCAAGAGTTTGAGTAGGTACTGTCAAATCCTGCTTTATACCAGCCCTTCTAATCTTCAGAGTTGATAAGTGGACCTCCTTAGCTTTCCAATGACACCATAAAATGGCCTATGTACTTTGGAAATGATGTGTGTAATGATTGAACAGAACAGATAACTTTGAAACTCAAAATCTCAAGAAAACCTTCTATTTATGTCTTGACACCTGCTGGATCTTTTGCTCAGTATGACCAGCACAGTAGGAATTGGAAAAATTCCTTTTAGGAGTATCTAATTAGCTTAGCAAGCTAACTATTCCAAGTGGAATGATGTAAAAAGATTAACTATGCTCAGAGAAATAAATTTAGCAAATAAACCTTTACTCTCGATTTTTTAGGACCGTAGGAGACAATGATCAGTGATCACCTCGACGAGCTTTTCTCTGAAATGGCTGAATAGAATCTCTTCAAATTTTGACAGCATGTAGATAAATTCAAGCTGGTTCCAAGAAGCTTTAAATATCTGAATTTAAATATCTAAATATCAAACTTTTGGCTCCCTATGATCAAGCTCCTAAATCCTAGGAGATATTCCATCAATCAAATCTATCTTTTTCTGCGAATCCCTTTTGGTAGGTGTTTACAAAGATTCCAAGTCAAATCTGACTTTTACAAAGAAGTAAAGTGGTAATTAACCACTAGCCTTTGTTCCTATGTTTCTTCACATGTGTAGGGTCTTCAATGTATCCATCAAGCCAAATGTGTAGGCTTGTAATTTACACCAACAGCTCCCCTCAAGCCAAACATTTTGGCTTGGTCTTCATCTTCAATCTTCATGTATGTCCTCTAATCCAATCAATGCTTTGAACCTGCAAAGTTTGGTTCAATCCAAAGCTTTAGTCAACAAATCTGCACATTCCATGTTGGTTGATACATAGGTAAGTTGAATGTCCTTGTTTAATAATTTCTCTCTCACATAATGGTAATGGACTTCTGTATGTTTGGTCCTAGCATGATATATAGGATTAGCTCCAAGGTGAAGTGAGCTTGTATTGTCTCCAAAGATTATTGGTGACCTAGTATACAAACCCAATTCTATATACAATAGCTTGATCCATATGGCTTCTTGTGTGGCATTAGCCAGTCCTCTATACTCTGGGTTCTATAGAAGACATTGCAACAGTTGGTTGCTTCTTTGAAGACCATGATATTGGCTTATCACCTGCAAATGAAATGTATCTTGAAGTGCTCCTCCTATCATCCTTGCATCCTGCCCAATCTCCATCTGAATAGATCTTGATATCAATATCAGAAGTGTAAGGTAAATACAAACCATGATGTTGTGTACCCTTGAGATACTTTAATACTCTTAGCAGCATCTAAGTGAGGTATCCATGGCTTGTGCATAAACTGACTTAGCACACTAACTCCATATGCAATATCTATCCTTGTTAAGGTAGCATAGTTCAAGCTACCCACCATACTTTGATAACCTGTAATGTCATTAACTTCATCACCTTCATGGGCACTTGGTTTTAGGTTTACCTCCATTGGAGTACTTGCCACTTTGGCATCTTGCAAGTGAAACTTCTTCAAGATATCCTGTATGTACTTTTTCTGAGTAATGTATATTCCAGAGTTAGTATAGACTAACTCAAGCCCAAGAAAATACTTTAGTAGACCAAGATCATTGATCTTGAACTCCATCATCTGGCTCTTGATTTGTCTGAGTCCATTAACATCATTACCTGTAAGTATGATATCATTAACATAAACACATAGGTATATTACCTCTGAATTACTCCTCTTGATGAATAGAGAAGTATCTGCCTTGCTCATGACAAAACCTTGGTCTTGAAGATAGGTGGTCAACTTGTGATTCCATGCCCTAGGTGCCTGCTTTAATCCATATAAAGCTTTATTCAATTTGCATACATATGATACCTTGTTTGGATCTTCATTGCGAGGAGGTTGTGACATATATACCTCCTCTGAAATCCATCCATTCAAGAAAGCATTTTTGACATCCAATTGGTATATGTTCCAATTTTTTGATGCAGTTATACTCACCAACACTCTGATAGCTTGCATCTTGACCACAGATGAGAATGTCTCTTCATAGTCAATGCCTTGGGTTTGTGAAAAACCCTTGGCTACCAATCTGGCTTTGTACCTGTTAATTGACCCATTACCTTCATGGATTCCTTCTTTGGTATTAGCTCCCATATGTAACTTTCCTTGAGTGCTTCAATCTCCTCATCCATAGCTTCTTTCCATTCTGTCTTGGTTATGGCTTCTTCATATGATCCTGGTTCTTCAATTGACAAATCTTTGGCAAGATAAACAGATTGTTTAGTAACAAGAGATGTATCATACCCATATCTAACAGGTTTTTTGTTTTCTCTTTGTGATCTTCTGATTGACTGATCTGAAGATTCAGGTATATCTTCAAGCTTCTTCATTTTGACTTTGCCCTTGGGCTTCCATGCCTTGAACTCTTCAAGGTTGATAACATCTTCATCATCTGAAGTTGAGTCTTCATTTTGAGTAGGTTCCTCCTTAGCAAGACTTGGAAACTCCTCTTCCAAGTCATAGGGCACTTTAAACTTCATGCATTCATTCTCATACCAAGAATCATTTTCATCAAAAACAACATCTCTACTAACCATGAATCCCTTATTGGAAGGGTTATAAAACCTGTACCCTTTTTGATTTAGCTCATATCCAATAAAGATGCACTTCTCAGCCTTAGGGTCTAGCTTACCTCTTATCTGAGAAGGAATGTGTACATATGCTACACATCCAAATATCCTGCAATGGTCTAGTGAGGGTATCTTACCATGCCATGCTTCATAGGGTGTCATCCCATCAAGGGACTTAGATGGTCACCTGTTTATGAGATAAGTGGCAGTAGAAACACTCTAAACCCATATATAGTTAGGTATTTTTTTCTCATTCAACATAGACGTAGCTGTTTCAACAATCAACCTATTTCTTCTCTCAGCTACCCCATTCTGTTCAGGAGTATACCTTGTGGTGGTTTCTCTTTTGATGCCTTTGTCCTGCAAGAAGTCTTCAAACTCATTGGAGAAGTACTCACCTCCTCCATATGACATCTGTGTGTACAAGTTCTAGGTAGTCCTCATGCATGTAGCCTTTCCTTGAGAAGGGTAACCTCTGAGACTTCCCAAATTGACAAGCACTACATTTATATATCATGTGTTGTTTGGAAACATTGGGTATTCCAATAACACATTGATCTCTGCATATCTTCTTCAAGGTTTTTTCTCCTACATGCCCTAATCTTTTGTGCCAAATCTCAAGCTCTGAAAGTGTTTGATCTTTATAACTGTATAGTGCAATATTCTTTGTGTCTTCTAGCTCAAAAGTGAAAAGTCTACCTAATTTTTCTCCTTTAGCAATCCTCTTGAACCCTTGCTTAGGATCCTCCACAAATGCTCCAAATTGATGGAATCTGACCTGCAAACCTTTCTCCATAATCTGACCAACACTCATCAGATTTTTGGTAATGGTTGGTACATAGAGTACCCTACTCAACAAGCTCTGATTTCCATCACAAGTCTTAACATTTCCAACTTTAACTACTGAGTGCTTGGTGTCATCACCTGTTTGTACTTGATGCTTACCTTTTGGTTCCTCAAGATCAGAGAGTAGTGCTACATTGCGAGCCACATGATTTGAGCATCCTGAGTCAATGTAGAATAGGTGGTCATCATTTGTACCTGGTTCTGAAGTCATGTTCATGATGAGAAGAGAATCATCCTTCTCTTCTGTATAGTTTTTGTAGTCCTTTCTAGATTTGAATCCTCCTTGGTAGTTGCCATTGTAGTAGTTGTTGTAATTGTTGTTGTAGTTGTTGTTGTAGCCTTGGTGATGGTTGAATCTACCTCTTGACCGTGAGTATCCACCTCTTTGATATCCTCTTCCTCTCTGATTTTTGTAGTTCCTGAAACACTCATTTGTAATATGATTTGATAAACCACAAATATTGCATGGTGAGGAGTTATAGGATCTCCCCCTACCTTACTTACCTCCTCTGCCCCTTCTTCTTGATGATCTACCTCTCCCTGCATAGTTGGCTTAGGAGTTAGAGCCTTCATCTTCTCCTTTCTTGTTCTTGCCTTTATCTTTAGCTTTACCTTTATCAGTGTATAGGGCAGAAGAGCTATTACCTTTGGATGTATCTCCATTCTTGTTGAGCTTGGCTTCATGAGGGAATAATCGCCCCATGAGAGTGGTAAGGTCTGGAATCTGCATGTCCATGTAAAGATCCATGGCACTCGTGAAGCTTTCCCATTTGTCATCACCTTTGATCCCATTGATCACTTGCCTTACAATCTGTTCTTCTTCAATCTCTTCTCCTATGCTTGCTAACTGATCCGCTACGTCTTTAATCTTGGTCACAAACTCTGAAACAGCTTGCTTGGGTTGCTTCCTTAATGCGGTAAATTCAATCCACAACTGATTTTTTCTAGCCGTTGTATTGGAAGAAAAATAAGATGACAAGGTTTCCCAAGTCTCTTGGAATGCCTTACAGTTCCTAATATGTGGCAAAAGAAAATCAGAGATGGTGTTGAGTAAATAAGACCTTGCTAATGTATCCTTAGCACACCATGTGTTGAGCTTTTCATGTTCTTCCTTTGTTGGTAATCCTCTTGTTTTGAATGAGGGAAATTCCTCATCTCCTGAGATGTATTCATAGAGACTCCTTCTTTGTAGGTATGTCTTCATCCTTAGAGACTATGCCTGATAGTTTTTCTTGTCCAATTTATCAATAAATGAAGGAACACCATCTCCCATTTTACCTTAGTTTCCTCTGATACCACTGTTCGGAAAGATGGATGGACACTCCAAGAGATTGAGTAGGTACTGCCAAATCCTGTTTTGTATCAGCCCTTGTAATCTTCAGAGTTGATAAGTGGATCTCCTTAGCTTTCCAATGACACCATAAAATGGTCTATGTACTTTGGAAATGATGTGTGTAATGATTGAACCAAAACAGATAACTTTGAAACTCAAAATCTCAAGAAAACCTTCTATTTATGTCTTGACACCTTCTTGATCTTTTGCTCAGTATGACCAGCACAGTAGGAATCGGAAAAAATCCTTTTAGGGGTATCTAATTAGCTTAGCAAGCTAACTATTCCAAGTGGAATGATGTAAAAAGAGTAACTATGCTCAGAGAAATCAATTTAGCAAATAAACCTTTACTCCCGATTTTTTAGGACTGTAGCAGACAATGACCAGTGATCACTTCGACGAGCTTTTCTCTGAAATGGTTGAATAGAATCTCTTCAAGTTTTGATAGCATGTAGACAACTTAAGCTGGTTCCAAGAAGCTTTAAATATCTGAATTTGGTGAAGAAATAACTGAGATATGCTCTCCACAAGTTGACAGACTTTCAAGTAGTATGACAGAGAACTCAGAGATGAACAATGTAAATGTATGTATTAATGGATACTTGTATACAATACCATTGGCATGAAGATCATTGCCTAATGGTGTAAATAGGTGTGGGCTAGAGCTTAGGCCTCACACACACTCAAAATTGACAGTAATGAGCTCGGGAATGATGAGTCTTACCCACGACTTTTCCATGAACACTTTTATAGTGATTGAGTAAAAATTTGAATTCAAATTCAAACTTTTGGCTCCCTATGATCAAGCTCCTAAATCTTAGGAGATATTCCATCAATCAAATCTACCTTTTTCCACGAATCCCTTCTGGTAGGTGTTTACAAAGATTCCAAGTCAAATCTGACTTTTACAAAGAAGTTAAGTGGTAATTAACCACTAGCCTTTGTTCCTATGCTTCTTCACATGTGTAGGGTCTTCAATGTATCCATCAAGCCAAATGCGTAGGCTTGTGATTTACACCAACAATAGGTTATGCCAATAAATCTAGTATAAGTGAATTAACCAAGTATGTGGGCTTGGGTTTAATTGCACCAACAACCTACACATCTTTCACCTATTCCCATACCTCCTCCTATGCAATCGACAAACTCACCTACCTCCATCATCTTGGTTACCTTGTCTTTCTATCACATTCATTCCACATCCACCCAACCCATGCATTAAAGCACACCTCCACTTGCACCCTGTCCTTCCACATATGCACTCTTCACATTAGAAAACATCCACATAGCAAATATTCATGCAAGAAACACGTTAGAATCTGTCTTGCAACTCAATGACTATCGCAAAGAGACCTCTTCATTTATGGGAGTAGCAAACCAACAAGTCCTTCAGCTTCAAGGGAGGATTGTAGACTTAGAGGAATGCAACAAGCAACTAGAGGAGAACAACAAGGAACTCAAAGAGGAGAATGAGAAGTTATGAAAAAAAGTAATGTTCTACAAAGACATCCATGACAAGGCAAAAAATCTCTTTATGGCGGGCCAAAATTCATCCTAATTGGTAATGATCGTGGATAGGATTAGATGTTCTTTCTACTTGTATTGGCAATCTTTTGTTCTACTGACTTCCTTTTGTAAGAAGCATGTGTCGCATTTTACTTGCAAATATCTCCATTTTTCCATATTATCTCTCACTTATATTATTTCCCCAAAAAAAAGGGGGGAATAGAGGAAAAAAAGAGATAAACAAAGAGAGAGAAAAAAGAAAGAAAAAAAAAAAGAGAAAAAGAAGAAGAAAAAAAAGTGTTATTTTTCTCCGAGGACGAAGAATGTCTAAGTGGTGGGCAACCTGTAACGGGGTATTCTGATACTCTTTCATATAATGTATTTTATGTTTTGCTTTTCCAGATGCAGAAGTCAAGTACAAGAAATGATTTTGTGAAGAGAAGGAGAAGAAGCAAAGAGCACTAAGATGAAGAAAAAGGAATCTTTCTTGAGATGAAGAAAAAGGAATCCCACTCACAAAGTTCATGAAGAGGCAAAATTCCGAATCTCCTAAGTGGCATAATTTCCTACTTCACCAATTTCCTAAGTTTCTTAAGTTCCCATTTCACCAATTTCCTAAGTTGTTTAATTTCTCGTTTCACCAATTTACTAAGTTTCCTAATTTCCCATTTCACCAATTTCCTAAGTTTGTTAATTTCCCATTTTACCAATTTCCTAAGTTGCCTATTTTCCCATTTCACCAATTTCCTAAGTTGCTTAGTTTCCTAGTTCACCAATTCTCTAAGACGTCTAAATTCCTAAGTTGACTAATTTCTCAAAGTAGTCTATTTTTTTAGTCAATTTTTTACAAGTTAGTCGACTTATCTCAAAAGTTAACCTTTTTTATAAAATTAGTCTACTTACTTCAAAAGTAGTCTATTTTTTAAGAAAATGGTCTACTTTTGATTTAATCTACTTTTTCACTTGAAAAAAGCGACTAAATTTCCCAGATTTGCATATGGTCTAAATTTTCAGCCACTTGCATGCGGAGGATTCATGGACGGTGGCCGACGTCGAATACCAGAATTTGGAAGATAGTGACGGTGTGCGAAATACTAGAATTTGGAAGATAGTGACACTACCGGAAAAGTGAACCGAGAAGGAAGTTTTTAGAGTACCAAAATGGTTAGTGAGCGTGCCAAAGAAGAAAACTAATTTTGTCCCTTTTGCTACCCTTCACTTCCAGAAAAACTATATAAGGAGACCTCTCCATCAAAGAAGACCAAGCTCAAAGGGAGAGAGAGTTGTGGAAGAAATGCAAAGCTAAAGCATTGCCTTCCTTTTGTGTGTGTAGAGCTCTTAGCTTACCACTAGTGCTTCACTTGGTAGAATTGGAATCGGCTAGCTTGGCACTGTGAGTGTGTAGTGGGCAAGCAGTGATTGGCCATTCTTCTGTTGAGTAGCTAGTTGGAAGACTAGAGTTTTGAGAATGTATGTTCAGAGAATCGAAGTCTGGCAATTAGAGTGAAGATGTATACTTATGTCTCCTATTGATTGCCCGAAGTTTGAATAATCCTCTTTTGAGCTGTTTATACTCATAGTTACAGCTTCTTTCTCTCATTTCACTGTGTGTCATTGTATGTGCTACTTTTTTACCCTATTGAGTCTTCAAATTGCAACCAACATTGCATATTGCACTTAAGAGGACACACCACATTGAGCATATAGATCAAGAAATTGTTCTACACCTGGCCTCAAGGTGGTCGTGAAAGAAGTCTTCAAAGCATTCCATGTTGTAAAATATCCATCATCGTACTAGCTAAACCATTGATCAGCAATGCCCTCCAAGGTAGCAGGGAAGAGGGCAAGGAAGGAATCTTGTCGATAATGGAGCCCCCGACTCTCGCACAAGGATAAGAACCTTTGCACATGCTCATCATGGTCCTCATGGGAAGCTCCTTTGAATGTTGGAAATTTTATATTAATCCTTGATAGAAGAGCTGATAAATCCTTCTTCTATTGTTGTTGGGAGCAAGTATTCGTTATTACAAGATAAATGGGGGAGTTAAGGCCACAATTATCTTTATCTTGGAAGTTACAATTATCAAGGTTCTAGGCATCAAAATTTTTCAGGTAGTGATACGCGACGTCTATGGCCATACTCATCTTGATTTCCAATTCCTTTTGCCCCCTTGTCAAAATTTGCAAGCTTCTTGCCTTGTCAAAACTGGCCAATCGCTTTGGCACCAGAGAGGTTTGTGCCCAAAGAGGCAAAGAGAGTCTTGGTGCCCAAGGAAGTCTGGGGAATCCAATAGTATGCCCATGTCCCTCCAATGGTGGTCCTTAGCTTAATACAAAAACGTTTTATAGTACAAAGTGCTATGTGGAGATCTGTGCCTATTGATTGCAAGAGCCTCACTCTCTGTCCTATTTTGATCCTTTTAGAGACTCAATCTAAGCCTCCTCATGCCTCCCTTTCCCATCCCATGAACTATCCTGAAACCTTTTTTCTAGAATTACTACTTCCATTTATGGTTCTCCATGCTTGTACAAACTATCTGTTATGGATACTTTTTATCATTCATAACATCTTACTAAGTTGTGACTTTTTTCTCTCCTACGGCTTGTGAGACTTTTCTTTTAATTATCCCCTTTTCTTCCTTTCCCCCCACCTATGATGTTTCTACATATACTCTTAAACTTTTAGAGAGAGGAGAAGCTCAATGAAAGAAACATAGCAGCTTCCTCTTAGAGATGACTTTAATGGCACTTATAAAGCTCTCTTTTGTTTGGTTGTTTTGTATTGATTTTGTGGTTTTAATACTCTTTGTTAGGGATGAAGCGGATATGATGACATATGAGACTCAGGATGCTCTATGCCCCTTGCTAGCTTGCCCTGCCTGTCCCATGCCTCATATTCATCATGTGGCACTTTGTGGAATTTGTGAATCCCATCATGGCAAGGAATGGCCCCAAAGTCCAAAGAAAATTTCTTTCTTTCTGTTCTTGTTCTTTCTTTTTGGAGTTATTCATGAAAACTTCATATTTTTCCACTATGCAAGTACATGGCCATCGAGTCTCTGAACCCACCACCTCAAGCACATCTACTCTCCTTAAGTCCTTGTCATCTCTCTCAATGTCTCAAATTTAGCATATCATTGGAATCCACATGTCACAAACTACCTTGGTCACAAGGGAGGTCCTTTTCTCAAATGCTAGTCTTCATCTAGATCTTCATACAGGCAGTCATAATATGCATGAATTCCCACCCACTATGGCCAGTATCAATGTTACAGACATCAGTCAAAAGTCACCTAATAGTATCTTGGCAGACATTTACTCCAGATAGCAATTGATGTTTTTCTTGCAATATTTGTCATTTAAATCATTTGATTTTTGCACATATTTTGACTTTCTAAATGTTTCCAAGTAGTGGCTATCCATGGTTAGTACAAAAATATTAAGATCATATATCTGGTGTATAAGATTGGCCCATATTTGTTCTCGCTGATGTAGGTTTACAGGAACTCATTCATAAATGATATAAGAATAAAGAAGTAAGAATTAATGTGTTTAATTTTTTCTCAAGGTAAACCAAGGTTCTGTGTTCCAAAGCTATTATTTCTTTTCAGCCTCTGCAAGTTGAAGCGTCACATTGTGGGCTAACATTTTGTTGAGATTTTATGGATTCTGTTTCTGATTTGTATCATGTTCTATTATTTCTTAAGTGATCGTCCGACTCTATTTCCCATAAGTACTAAAATGGCTATTCTTTATCTGCAGGGAATAATCATCTCACAAGCTAAAACATTTTCCAAGTTCTGGAATCAAATCATAAAATGTCTCAGGAACGAAGACTATATAAAAGATTAGTAAGAAAACCTTTTGCGACAGTATTTTGTGTTTAGTGAATAAAGGACTTGGAGCTGAGGGTTGAACATTTTAAACATGCATTATATAAGCTATCTCTTAACGTTTTCCTGTGAAGTTAATACTAAGGTGCCAAGAAGGCTATTTACTTTCACGTGAAGATCCATGAATGGGAGAATTCTTCTTATTGGCATCTTTACAATATACTTATCATTCAGGATTCGTTCATGCGAATGGCCATGGTGCCATTTGTGTATAAAGCTTTATCTTTCTCGTTTTTTAATCCGCTTCCTTTTCTTAATAGTTTCCCTTATTTTACATTTTCAAAAGACAAAAAAAAGTGGCTGCAATGACATCTGCTTCATTTTGTCTCCTCTCTTTCTCTTTAAAATGAAGAGACTTTCAATGAAGGGTAACATGTACTGTGAATTATTTGTTTAGCTCTTTGCATCTACTAGCTAGATGAGGTCATAATCTCTCAGAAATCTCATCAGGCCACCTTAACCATCTGCATTGACCTTTATTGTGCTACACATGATGTCGAGGACATCTCAGCATAACGCTTATGGAAAAGGAGTTACGAAAACGTTTGTGCCATCCAAGGCAGATGTAAAATCCTCCTTCCAGGGTACTTGATACATGGATTCTAGGCAAAGGAATATAGAGAAGCGCACAGAGATTAACGATTCCTCTTCAGAGAATAAGATAGGAATAATATGCACGTTAGATTTCTGTTCAGTAAAGGCCCCTTTGGATGTTTGGTTTTCCCTTGATGATGGAGGTCTCTCACTTTTGTTTTTTTCAAAATAAAGATTCTTTAAATTTCTCATACAATTATGAATCTTGAGGAGAGATTTTCATCAAGATTTAACGTTTTTTCCTTTTTTTTTTCTATAGTGAAAACTCTATTTTATTACTATAAGCTTGCACTTTATAAAGATCGAGAAAGTAATAAAATCTATTAAACATAGATAAAATTTCATGTTTCCTTGAGTTATGTGATGATAGATAAACTAGTTAAGTAAAATCTTCTGTAGGGTGAATTAAAACCTCAATTTTTATTTTGGAGTATTTAAATCTTTATAATTCAAAAAATTTAAATCTTGATTTAAATCTATTATTTGAATCTCTATTTTATACTCTAATATACCATGATGTGAAGGGAAGGGGAAGAAAGCTGGTGCTTATGCTTGAGTCAGTTTTCTAAGAGCGTTTGAGATGTACATAGAGAAAGGTGATGGCAACTATAAAGGGGTACTTTGATATGTCCCTTGATTGATATATTTTATCTTTTTATGCTTATGAGATGCATAGTGTAGGGCAAGGAGTTCTCTTGATTTTAGGCAAGGAACAACAACCATAGGATTCAGATGGAGAAAATCAAGAGGATCCAATATATTATAAAGCAGAAAAATCAGCCAATTTTACAAATAATCCGATTTTTGGAGAGGTAGCCAAAGCTGTCCAAGGAAGTTCCCCAACTTTAATCAGTTTCCGACTTCCAAAGTTTCCCAACTTCTCAAATTACCAAACTCTCCAAGTTGCCCAAGTTTCGAAGTTGCTACATCCCATTCCAAGGATTGGATGCAAGCATTGATTGGAGTGGTTTTCAAGAGAAGATAGCTCCTTGAATAGCTAACAAACATGGAATCAAATCAAGGTCATACGCATGTATTGCTTGTACTATTGTACCTTTGCTAATGATATACTTAGTCACGCAGTCATGCAGTTTGTTTTTATCTAGAAGTGTTCTTGGGCACATTTGTAGGACCATTAATGTTGGTCCATGATCTACATGAAGAGGTTGCCAACTAGAAAGATCAACAAGTCTGGAAGGGGCACATGATTGGTCTAGTGCCACGAGAGACATGGCTGAGCTGAACATTCCTTTTGCCATTGAGGATCTTCTCAAAGTGATGGAAGAGGCCGACACTTATCTTCATGCTTGTAGGTTTGAAGTGTTTTCGCAATATCCAGAGTTTAACGAGAGTCATTGTTGCATGTGTGTTGGTTGCCAACTAGAAAGATCAACAAGTCTGGAAGGGGCACATGATTGGTCTAGTGCCACGAGAGCCATGGCTGAGCTGAACATTCCTTTTGCCATTGAGGATCTTCACAAAGTGATGGAAGAGGCTGACACTTATCTTCATGCTTGTAGGTTTGAAGTGTTTTCGCAATATCGAGAGTTTAACGAGAGTCATTGTTGCATGTGTGTTGCTCAATACTAAGCTTGAGGGGAGAATTTTCCAAGATATGAACCAATGAAGTGAACAAGGCAACGCAACTTTTCCTCTAGGCCATCAAGAGTGTCTCCCTCTTTTTGATTCCCTCCATGTTGGAGGCTTCCTATCTCTCTCTCTCTCTCTCTCTCTCTCTCTCTCTCTCTCTCTCTCTCTCTCTCTCTCTCTCTATGCTGCCTCTACTCTAACCCCACTGATTGCACATGTTTTCAACCAGGCAAAAGGGGAGGGCTTCCCAAAGAAGTGGACTGGGAACATCATTGCTCCCATCCACAAATCTGGTGACACCTTAGATCGAGGGATCTACAGGACTATCATGATTGGTCACATCATGGCCAAGCTTTATGGGGCAGTTCTTGGGGGAGAGCTAAGTTCTTTTGCCGACATGTAGGGGCTAGGAGCAAATGGTCAAGTGGGTTTCCGATAGGCGTTCTCCACTATTGATCATATCTTCATTTGGTGTTGACTCATTGATGGGGCAAAGGTACGAAAGAAGAGATTATATTGCCATTTTGTGGATTTCAACAAGGCTTTCGATACCTTGCCACGGGACAGGCTCTTCCAACATCTTCAGAGTTGGGGAATACAATCAAAGATGGTTTGGGCTATCTACAAACTCTATGAGCAGGTGACACTACAAAATAACGGTCTTCACTACAAAGATTTTGTACAACACAGAATAAATCTGAATTCAATTAACACACACCTAGCCCGATATCAGAGGGATGCTGACGTGCTGCTTGTCTTCCCTCCCCACCTGCGTTGTTCATCCTTCCCAATGACCCCCTTGTTGAAGATAAATGTACAAGCTCATTTTCATATGAGCCATGCTTGGATAAATTTACGAACTATAAAGATAAAGAAAAAAGTGGAGGAAAAAAGGAAAAAATAATAAAAGAAAAAGTGTAGTCAAAATTTATGATGAGTAAGAGATACAATATCTTGCCTTGTAGTTAGTAGCATGTAGTGGAGAAAGTGGTGAGTTAAGAAGGAGGCACAAACTTCTTCACATGCTCATTGGTTATAAAAGTGAAGTGGGAGCACATTCAAAAGAAGGAGAGAAAGCTATCTAAGGTGAAGATGTTTGTCCAAGTGCTGGACATACAAGGGTTCACTACACACTTCCGTTGCGCATAGGAGAACTCGTTCTCCACAGTTGGTATCAGAGCAAACTTGGTGTTGAAGCTTCATCAACAGAGCTGGAGGTGAAGCAAAGCAAAAGAGGAGCTACAAAACAATAAGGAGCTTCACAAACGCAAGAGAAAAGGACTATAACTATTCGAGGTAACTCTCAAAGTCTTTGATACTCTTCAATGGCTGACTTGGGTCAACAAGTAGAGAAGTTGGACAAGGATAACTATCCCGTGTGGAAGTTTAGAATGACCAACTACCTAATGGGCAAAGGCTTATGAGGTATTGTGAGCGGCGATGATGCTCAAACTCAAATCAATCAAGCTATGGCCACCGAACTCCAAAGGAGGCAAGCAAAAGAATGGGAAGAGAGGAATAGGAGAGTCATGTTCCTCATTTCGCAAGTCATTACTAATGCCATGGTAGGTCATATTCAACATCTAGAGAAAGCTAAGGATGCTTGGGAAGCTCTTGAAAGGATGTATTCAACAAATACCAAAGCTAGGAAACTTCAACTCAAGAATGAGTTGAACACAATCAAGAAAAGTTCGAGTCAATCCATAGCTGAATATACTTTGAAGATTAAGGAGCTAAGCGATGCTTTAGCTTCTATTGGCACAACGGTTGAAGACGAAGATCTTGTGTGTTATACTCTCAATGGCTTGAGAGAAGATGAAAGATGGAAGCCTTTTGCAACTTCCATTAACTTGAAAGATGTATATTCAGGTTTTGAACAACTAATCCCTCATCTTGTCACAGAAGAACTGAGCTTCGGTGGTCCCAAAGGAAAGGACAGCCACAACCAAATGTTATATGCAGGTCGAGGTAAAGGAAGAAACTCAAGAGGAGGCTCAAGAGGAAAAGGAAGAGGTCAGAACCACTCCAACTACAATCAAAACAATTCGGAAGACAACAAGGATGCATCAAATGCCAACACATAAGAAAGAGGTCGAGGTAGAAGTAGAGGAAGAGGCCGAAGCTCCTACAATTCTCATAAAGGTATAACATGCTATCATTGTGGTAAAGTAGGACACTATGCTAGTGATTGTTGGCTGAAGAATGGAAGACCAAATGGAGGAAATCAAAGGAACCAAAGCAACTATGCAAGCACCTCAAGTGAAGGAAGCAAGGACACACTACTTGCAATGAGACATGAGTATAGAAGCTCTTGTGAAGATGACAAAAAATGGTACATTGATTCAGGTTGTAGTAACCATATGTCATGCCAAGAAAGTTTGTTCACTAATCTACAGGTACCTAGTGGAAAAGGATGTGTTGAAATAGGTGATGATACTCAACACATGATTGAACACATTGGAGATATAAGGCTTGGAGATACAAGCAGAGCAAAGGTACTATCTAATGTTCTTCATGTTCCTACAATGTCAAAGAACTTGATTTCAGTAGGACAAATGGTAGAGAAGGGTTATCATGTCATATTCAATGAGAATGGATGCTTCATAAAGAATCCAAAAGAAGGCTTCAAGGTCATTGCTCGAGGTAGAAGAGAAGGAAGGATGTTCACTTTGGATGTCCAACATCCACATGGAAAAGTCATATACATGCAATGTGGGAACAGGAAGATTTCAGAGCTTGACTTATTGCACAAAAGAATAGGACACATCAACATTCCAAAGCTGAAGGACATGAGCAAACATGAAGTGGTAAGAGGTCTTCCAAAATTTAATAGCATTGGACTACATGAGATATGTGAAGCTTGTCAACTAGCAAAGCAAACGAGGCATCCATTCAAGAGGAGTAATTATGTGGCTCCAAATGTCTTGGAGTTGATACATACGGATGTATGGGGACCAACCCAAGAGGCATCAATGGCTGGTAATAGATTTTTTGTCACCTTCATTGATGATCACTCAAGAAAGGTATGGTTGTTTTGTATGAAGCAAAAATCAGAGGTGTTTTGTATATTCAAAAGATTCAAAGTTGAAGTTGAAAAGGAAACAGGAAGGTCTATCAAAACCTTAAGGTCCGATGGTGGAGGAGAATACTTCTCCAAAGAATTTTCAGATTTTCTACAAGAGAATGGAATCAAAAGGCAGTTCACTTGTAGGTACACACCACAACAAAATGGAGTAACTGAGAGGAGAAATAGGCAAATTGCTGAAATTGCAAGATGCATGCTCAACGAGATGAAGGTACCATTGTACTATTGGGCTGAAGCTACCACAACCGCCATTTACTTGATGAATAGGTGCACAACATCGGGAATACATCACTTGACTCCAGAAGAGGTATATTCAGGTAAGAAACCTGATCTTACACACCTCAAAGTTTTTGGATGTGTTTGCTTTGTTCACATTCCACAACAAGTTAGAACAAAGATGGAACCAAGATCAGAAAAATGCATTTTCATCGGCTACTCGACGGAGCAAAAAGGATAGAAGTGTTACAACCCTAGAACAAAGGAATTAAGAGTCTCGCTGTAGAACAAATTTTGATAGAAGGCATCAGTGGCCAAGGCATCAGTGGCCAGGGCATCAGTGGCCAAGGCATCAGTGGCCAAGGCATCAGTGGCCAAGGCATCAGTGGCCAAGGCATCAGAGGCCGAGGCACCACACGCCCAAAATCTGGAGTTGGGCACCAGGATGGAAGATTTGGGCGACTGTATGCCCAAGGCAGACCTCAGAAGGCTGGGTCCGGGACCCAGCCACTCATCATTACACGACAAGGTCTGATACTGGAGGGGGAGGCGGCCGGGGTGACGGCTGACTCTTGTCACCGCCTAATGCATTACTTCCCACTACCCCGGTGGAACAGACCCTCCTATTGTAACCAGTTCCTCACCTCTCTCCTATAAAAGGAGAACCCTCAAGTGGAAAAGGGGGCGTGATACACATGATACGATACAGGATAGGACATATGTTATAGCTGAGAGTGAGAGTGGACTTAGAGCTCCTGGATAGTTGAGTCCTGTTCATGTTAGCTACTACTGCTGTTTATGTTGTTTTCTTGATGCCATTGTGTAAGAATACCCTGAGATTGCATTCTGTTGTCTTTGCTTGGTATGATCAGCTGTGGTAGGATTAGTAGTATGATTAGTTGTGGTATGAGATAATCACTTGTCTTCTGATTGTGTTATATTTGGCCTTCTAGTTAGTATGGTGTTGTGCTCCATTATGCTCCATGCTTGCCGTTGCTTTGATTCTTACCTCTAAGTGTAGTTTCTAGTGTTGATGTGAAGGCTTCGTGATAAGTGTCTATTTTGGTAATGTGGTTTAATGTGTTCATGTGCTTACATATTCTCGAGGAGTAGTGCATTTTGCATTCCCTGCACCCACACACTTCATTTCACCACCTACAGGTGAAAATTTGGCACGCCCGGTGGGACAGGGCTTCTGGAGATTTCTCGTTATTTGAGAAATCACTTAAGACTTAAGTACCCTTCCCTTTGAGTAATTGTCTAAGATTGAGTACCCAGAGCCACCTTTTCCCCTCCTCCCCCTTTCTACCCTCTTGGGAGACTACCCTTTTTCCCTCCTACTCCTTCCTACTTTCCGGGCGACTGCTCCTCATCCTTCTCAATTTTGGGCGACTGCTCCTCATCCTTCTCAATTTTGGTGGGCGACTCTCCTCCTCTTTGGATTCTTGGGCGATTCCTCCTCCTCTGTTGGTTTCCTAGGCGACCGCCCTCTTCCTCCTCATCCTCCTCCTTGGCTTCTGGGCGACTACTCCTCCACCTCCTCTCCGGCTCCTGACTTGGGCGACCACTCTTCCTATCCTCCGTGTTGGCCCCTTGGGCGTCAACTTCTCCTCCTCTAACTCCCCACTGGAGTAACCTCTTTTGGGCGAAGACTCCTCCCGGGCGACCTCTTCATTGGGGCGAATTACTCTTTCAGAAGTAGTTCCAAAGATGGTCCATGACCCACACCAGAGCTAGCAAGGAGAAGAAGCTAAACCCTAAGAAGGCACCAATCAAGTGTTATCACAGAAGACGGCCAGATCTTTATCAAACACCCATAAGAAGTCTCTCTGTTTCTGGCCTGGTCTCTAGAATAGAAGGGTTGGACTCAAGCCTAGTCTCTAGAATAGAAGGGTTAGACGACAAAACTAAAACTCAAAAGACTCTACCTCAACGCACTCTTCTTAACAAGGCCATGGCAGAGGAGCTTTCCGCTCTTTTGTCAAGAATCAATATCAGATTTTCTTCATTTCATGGAGGTGCTAATGAAGATCCCGAAGATCATGTACGAAGATTTCTTTCAACTTGTAAGAGCAGAGGCTTACAACAACGGAAGGACGCATTCCTTGCTCTCTTTCCATCGACTCTTGAAGGACTAGCGGACAAATGGTTCAGCCAGTACGCGGAAAACCATTTTCAGACATGGGAAGCATTGAGGGCCGAGTTTACAGATGCATTCCGGCCAGGTAACTCTACAGAAAGAATCTTGGATGAACTTGAGAATCTAATCTTGCATATGGGAGAATCATTTTCAGAACTTATGACGCGGGCAAAGTCACTAGTAGCAAGATTGCCGGAACCACCAGGAGATTTCCTTGTCAAGAAGTGGGTGGAGAAGGCCTTGCCAAAACCCACCGAGCATAAGCTAAGAGAGCTGCTGAGACCAGACACCACTTTGAGAGAAGTTGAAGCAGCTGCCACAAGGATTGAGGCTGCACGAGTCCATTTTGGAGCACATCCGGGAAAAACCTTGCCC
Organism: Ceratopteris richardii; assembly: GCA_020310875.1. Classification (NCBI taxonomy): domain Eukaryota; kingdom Viridiplantae; phylum Streptophyta; class Polypodiopsida; order Polypodiales; family Pteridaceae; genus Ceratopteris; species Ceratopteris richardii. The sequence goes on from CM035412.1 coordinate 168,362,315, forward strand.
CAAGATGAAGACATGGTGACAGCCTTGAGGAAGGAACTAGAAACCTTAAAGCTCCAAAGGAATCGAGAAGAGGACAAGGGAACTTCAGAAGGTCTCGCTCAATTACGGCAAGAGCTTGAAGAACTCATGACACTAAGGGAGGTAAGAACTGGACTGTGGTGTTCTCTGTGTAGTACCCAAGGACACACATCACAAGAATGTCCAAGGAAGCTAACATGCCAGTTTTGTGGCAAGGGTGGCCATGAGGCCAAGGATTGTTATTTTCTAAAGGATCTTGGAAATCAAACTATGATGCCAGGACAACCTCCAGTAGCTCAATGGGTAGGAGTGGCTCAATCCTCCTTGTTGGGGCAGCCACCATTACCATCCACTACAACGCCTCCTGTAACAACTTTTTACACCAATCAAGGACCTCAACGGCAAGAAGGTAGGCCTCGTCAGAATCGACCACCGAAGCCTATAATGTGCTACAGATGTGGGGAGTACGGACACTTCCAAAGTAAATGTTCGCTTCCGGAGGATGCTCCACCATGCAAAAATTGTCCTGAAACAAGGGATCATTACACGAAGGATTGCCCAAAGTCAATGCCTTCTACAAGTACGCCAGGTAACTCTTGCCCCCTGCATATGATCACAGTATCTAATGATAAGGGCAATGTAGGCTCCCCAAGCGCCCGAGTAGTCCAACTTGAGGAACTTTCCGGAGTCATGACTAGGGCACAAAAACAGAAGGCAGCTTTGAAAGATGCTGCAAAAGAAGCAACAGATTCATCAAAAGACAAAGGAAAAAGGACCATGGAGCATGAACCTTCTCATGGAGCCAACCACCACCAAGACAAAGCAAAAATCTCATTGGGAAGAGATAAAGATAGTAATGAGCAAGTTATTGACAAAGCATATGCAGTATCTAAGGAGGACCTAAGGCAATTCCAGCATGGATCTACTTCAAGGAACAGCCAAGAAGGCTTCCTCACTGCAGTTCAAGTCTTGCAGAGCACCTACCAACAGGTATCTCTATATAACTTGTTAGCAATGAGTCCTGGATTCAGAGGAGAAGTAATGGCTGCCATAAATGGGTTAGACCCGGGCACCATATTAAGTGGCGGGCAAGGCTTCACTTCTCTAATTTCCCAACAAACACCTGTACCATCAACTTATAGCTCAGAACCATCTAGGATGGCACCTCTCACTGATTACAAGAGTCCTAGACTAACTGTAAGTATCAAGGGAACTCCCTTGGTAGGAGTGATAGTTGATGGAGGATCTGGTATTAATCTGATGCCGGAGTACACCATGACATTGCTAAATCTGAAACCAACTAAAAATGCTCACTTTACAATATCACTGGCAGACTAAAGCAAAGTAAGCCCATTAGGCATAGTGGAAAAGGTTGAAGTCATCATACATAACTTAAAATTTGTGTTGGATTTTGTGGTAATAACACTCCCTAAGGTAAAGGGAGGATTTCCTTTGTTGATAGGAAGACCATGGCTACGCCACAGTAAAGCGGTACATGACTGGGGAAGTGACACCTTATGGGTGGCCGGACCAGACAAGGTGATGAGACAACTCCACATGGAAGGAGGAACAGATGAAGCCCTAGGTACTTCTCAAGTTGTTCTACATCCAGAGGAGAATGCACAGGAAGAAAAAAATAATAGCACTAGAGAAGAGGAACGACGAACTATGCCAGAAGGAGAAGACATTTGGGCCACTTCTCCTCCACCATGGGTGTTGGGAGATCAAGAGGTGTCAGTTTCTTCTCTTCCCAACTGGGCGACTCCCTCTCCACCTCCTAATCAAACTGGGGCACCTGCTCCACCTCCTCCCAATTGGGCGACTCCACCTCCACCCCTAAATAACTGGGCGACTGAACCTTCAGTTTGGGCGCAGCCTCCACCTCCCTCCAGCTCGGCGACTCCACCTCATAGTCCAAGCTGGGTGTCTCCGCCTCCGAGTAGCTGGGTCGCTCCATAAGCTTGGGCTCCATTCTCTGCTCAAAGATCCCCATATTGGGCACCTGAATGGGTAGCTTATCCGCCACCTTGGGCTACTCCTACAATTGGCTGGGCGGCTCAATGGGCATCCGGAACGCCTCACACAGAACCATGTAAGACGACATCACATGACATCAAGGAAGAAGTTGATGAAGGAGAAAATTTATCCAATGAAGAACTAGGGGACATCATGGATTGGATAGAAGAGACCAACAATGTTACATGCTTCACGGTAGCAATCATGGATAAAGAGGCAGATGAACCTATTATTGTGGAGTCTGTAGTATTAGGCGAGCCAGCCAAAGATTTTCGAAGAGGTAAAATTCTGGAAGGAGTTGAAGGAAAAGAAAAGATTGAATCAGGCAAAACAGAAGAAAGACTAGTGGAAAACATTTTTCCATTAGCAGAAGTTCCAGTAGGATGGACACAGGAAAAGACCGAGGAAATCATTATCAATGATAGTCCAGCATTCACAAAGCCGATGCTGTTCAAGGACGAGGAAGAGGCAATTTTGGAGCCAGTCAAAGAAGTCAACTTGGGGGAAGACGGACATCCACAGAATCTTTTACTCGCAAATTGGTTGTGGGAACACCCTCTTCTGCTCACAGAGGTAATAACATTCATGAAGAATTTTAAAGATATATTTGCATGGAGTTACAAGGATTTGACAGGAATACCAAAAGAACTCGGAATACACACTATTCCTCTAGTGGATGAAGCTCGGCCAATTAGAGGAAAGATGTATAGGTTAAATCCCAAATATGCAGAAGCAGTCAAAAGGGAAATCCAAAAAATGGAGGAAGAAGGAATCATAGTCCCAGTAGAGCATTCCGAATGGTTCTCCTCTATGGTTATAGCACCTAAGAAGCAGCCTAATAAAATCAGAGTTTGTGTGGATTTCCGAGCATTAAATAAGGTAACCATCCCTGACGGGTTTCCCACTCCCTTTCCTGAACAAGTGATTGAAGATGTGGAGGGACATATGCTATACAGTTTCATGGATGGTTTCAGTGGATACAATCAACTAGAAATCCATCCTAACGACCAGCCAAAAAGAGCCTTTGTAACTCCTTGGGGAACCTATATCTACACCAAAATGGCTTTCGGTCTTAGAAATGCACCAGCCACTTTTAATAGGACAGTGTATCTAATCTTCAACAAGTTGCTCCTAAAATTCTTAAGAATTTTTATGGACGACTTTTCGGCCTTCTCTGGAGGAGCCTGCACTACTGCAGTAGAAAATGTGCCAGAACATTTGAAGCAATTAGAACAAGTGTTCGAGCGTTGCAGAGAAACAGGTTTGAAACTTAACCCTAACAAATGTCATTTTTTGGTAACTCAAGGTACCCTGTTAGGACATGTGGTCTCTGCAAAAGGGATGACTCCAGATCCGGATAAGGTAATGTCAATTCTCAAGCTTCCGAGACCTATCAATGCTAAAGAGGTCCAAAGCTTTCTCGGGCACACAGGATATCACCGCAAGTTTATACGCATGTATGCCGAGGCAGCACGACCACTTTCACGACTTACAAGCAAAAGTTTTCCTTTTCAATGGTTTGAAGAAGAGGAGTCAGCATTTACTTATCTAAAACAAAGGTTGGCATCTGCACCCATACTCATTTCACCAAATTGGTCAAAAACATTCCACGTGCATGTAGATGCAAGCTTGTATGCAGTAGGAGCTGTACTGACTCAACCAAGCGAGGTACACAAGTTAGATCAACCCATTCACTACGCAAGTAGACTCCTCTCAAAAGCAGAAAGGAACTATAGCACCACAGAAAGGGAAGCATTGGCTATTGTATTTGCCCTCAAAAAATTCAGGCACTATCTTTTAGGCACTACATTCACAGTAATTACGGACCATCAGGCTTTAAAATATTTGTTGAATAAGCCGCAAGTTGCAAGAAGAGTATGGAGATGGTTGCTTCTCTTCCAAGAATTTGATTTTGAAATTGTACAGAGAAGCGGTAGGCAGCATGTCATTGCAGACCATCTCTCTCGCATCAGGCATCCAGGACAAGCAACAAAGGGAGTAGAAGATGATTTCCCAGACAGCCAAATCTACAAGGTAAGTATGGCACCAACATGGTATGATGACTTAATTCTCCTTCTAGGGAAGGGCCAATTTCATACTGGGTCCACTCCATTGGAAAAGCGTAGACTCCTCCTAAAAAGTAAGAATTTCATGATGGCAAAGGATACCCTCTATAAGGTTGGCCCTGATGGGATGTACAGAAGGTGTCTTCAACCACATGAAACGGAAAGTGTTCTTCAATTGGCACATGAAGGAAAATCTAGTGGTCATTTTCCGGGGCATATCACTGCACTCAGAATACTCCAAAGCGGCCTATGGTGGCCATATCTCTTTAGAGATGCCACTAAGTTTGCCAAGGCATGTGATGTTTGCCAACGATGTGCGCCCAAACCAACACGACAAAGGAATCAACCTCTCAATATCTCTATGGCTTGGCAACCATTTGAGCACTGGGGACTAGACTTTGTCGGCCCTATTTTCCCAGTAGCACAAGATTCAGGTGCAAAGTATCTTTTAGTGGCAACCGATTATGCTACTGAATGGGCTGAGGTTATAGCGAGTAAGGACTGTACTGCGGAAACGGTAGCTCACTTCTTGTATAATTATATCTTTTGCAGATATGGATGTCCAATAGAGGTTACAACAGATCAAGGGTCTCATTTCGTCAATAGGGTGTTGACTTTGATTTTTAAGAGGTATCAAATTTTCCATAAGAAGTCCTGTGCTTATTACCCAAGGGCAAATGGGCAAGCAGAGAGCACAAATAAGGTCCTTATGCTCCTACTAAGGAAAACATGTTTACAGTTCCCTAATACTTGGGGACAGGCATATCTTGGAACCTTGTGGGCATACAGAACCTCTTTCAAGGCCACAATAGGTCATACTCCATTTGAACTATTGTATGGAATACAAGCAATTGCTCCTTTTGAGTTCTTGCATGGCTCCAACCGCGTGGGAACCAATCGAATTCCTGAACTTACTAGCACTCTCTCAGCAAACATTGTAAAGCTACAACTTCTAGAAGAAAAGAGAAAGATAGGCAATGATACTCTAGTGACAGTACAGGAAAAAAGGAAACAAAATCATGATGCAAACCTCTGGAAGTCAAAAATTAAGGAAGGGAGCTTAGTTTTGATGTACCATCCGCGACTATTCGAGAAGAAGGCTAAGAAGAAGCTCATGCCAAGATGGAACGGACCTTTTAGGGTCATACGTACACTTCCGAAAGGGGCAGTACAAATCTCCACATTGACAGGAACAATCCTTCCCTTAGTCAATGAATCCAAGCTAAAACCTTATGTGGAAAAATAGAGAAGAATGTATTTGCCTTTGTATATAGTGTACATACCCATATGTTGTTACCTGTTAGCTTTTATCATTTCCGAATGTAAATATTGGGCTTTTCTCATCTGTCTTCTTCACCACCTTCCTCTCATAGGCTTACACTTCAACTCTTTAAATCTCCTCCTATCCCTTATCACCAAGGATCTCCTTCCCTTTTCTTGGAGCCTTTCCCTTCTCGGCCACCAGGACCTTTAGACCCCTTGGGCGAATCCTCACATTGGGCGACTCTCCACCAAGGCCCCATGGGCAACCTTCTACTTAGCCAACTCTCTACCAAGACCCCTTGGGCGAATCCTCACATTGGGCGACTCTCCACCAAGGCCCCATGGGCAACCTTCTACTTAGGCAACTCTCTACCAAGACCCCTTGGGCGAATCCTCACATTAGGCGACTCTCTACCAAAACCCCATGAGGCGACCCCTTCCCAATTACACCTTGGCGACTCCATTTCACCAACCACTTGGGGCATTCACTCCTAGTGACCAGATGGGCGACTCCCATCCTATGGGCGGCACTCCTCCCTTTCCCCCTCACTGTGCCAGCATAAACTTCTTCTTTCCTTCTCAGCTGACTCTCTTCCTTCTCAACAATGTGACCCTCTTCCTTTTCAACCAATATGCAAACCTCAATATCCAACCAAGGAGACCCCTTCCCTTGCCTCCTTGGGCAACCCTCTCCCTAGGCGACCCCTTCCCTTGCCTCCTTGGGCAACCCTCGCCCTAGGCGACCCCTTCCCTTGCCTCTTTGGGCAACCCTCGCCCTAGGCGACCCCTTCCCTTGTCTCCTTGGGCAACCCTCGCCCTAGGCGACCCCTTCCTTGCTTGCCTCCTTGGGCAACCCTCGCCCTAGGCGACCCCTTCCTTGCCTCCAGTTAAGGCGACCCACAACCGGGGCGACCTTCCTCCAAGGCCCACCTTGGGCGCCACATAAAGCCAGGCGACCCCTCATCTCAATTACTCATTTTGGGCGACCCTTCACCTTCACTTTCAAAAGGCGACTCTCATGCATATCAACTTCCATGTGCAACTAGGCGACTCTCCTCCCTATCAACTACATTGGCAAACCGCCTCCCTCTGATCATCATGGGCAACCCTATCACCTTCCCCCTCCTCATTGGGTTTTAGCCAAACCCTTCATTTCCTGCTCATTCTAGCCTACTTACATGCCTACTTACCAATATCAATGACCACCCGCTTGCCTCACTTCAAGCATTGGTTACCCCACCTCTCCTACTGCATCAATTCCTTGCCTTGCCTTCCATACTTAACCTTCCACTCGATTAATTCTTCCAATAAGCATCATTCTCAAGGGTAGTAAACCCCCTCTACACCTATCTCTTCCTTTCCCTCCTAACCTCCTACCACCTTCATAAGTGATTCTCTACCTATGATCAGCACTCATTCCCCAACAGCATACTATCCACTTTTCTCATCATCTTCACCAAAGCACATCTCCCTCACTTTAACACAACATATCCTCCCCATAGGGCGACCCCACCTCCCACCTCTACAAGATTGGCCTAGGAAGACCCACCTCCCACCTCTACCATAGTGGCCTAAGGCGACCCCCCTTTTTGGCCTAGGGCGACACCCCTCACACACCACCAAGGGCGACCCCCCTCTCACCTCTCACCTCAGGTGACCCCTCATCCCACCTTCATCTTGGGCGACCCTCCTCCCATTTATAGTCTCACAAAATTGGGCGACCTCCCCTCCCAACTCCCTCAATTAGGCTACCTCTCGAAGTCCCCTCATCATCAATTGGGCAACCTCCCCACCCCCTCACCTCAACTTGGGCGACCTCTCCACCTCCCTTCATCCTCAATTAGAGATCTCTCCAACTCCCCTCCCTTCCACCTCTCAAGGGCGACCCTCCCTTTTCCCATGTAAGGCGACCCTAAGCCTAGGCGACCCCATCTTTTCCTCCGGTTGAGGCGTTTCTCCGTTGGCGACCCTCACCCAGGGCGACCCCCTCCCTTCCACCTCTCAAGGGCGACCCTCCTCCCTTCCACTAAGGCAACCACTACTCCAGAATTAAACGACCCTCTACCATATTTTGTCCCCCCAAATTGGCGACCGTTCAACCATTCCTCCCAAAGTGGGTGACCCTCCTCCTAATTTCCCTTCCTCCGTCTACCATAATTTGTTCCCCCAAATTAGGCGACCATTCTGCATAGGGCGACCATTCCTCCCAAGCGACCCTCCTCCTAATTTCCTCTCCCCCAGAATCCCATTATCCAGCGACCATCGCCCCAGGCGATCAGCCTTTTATCCTATCATACTCGTAACTGACCCACCGAAAGGATAACCTCCACCATCAGCGACCATCACACAGGGCGAAAAAAGCTTTTTATCTTCCACCCTCCGGCAACTACGAAGTGTTCTACATTCGGCCGCCTCATCTACCGTTAACACCCAGCCCCAGCCACATAATCATCGTCTGCCCTGACAGAAGTCCCTCCAATTCCTACTTCGCAATTCTGTCCACTCCTAGTCTGAACTATCTCTCGCAGCTCGACAAAGCTGATCAAACTCTGAGACAATCTGTTTCATACAAAAATTTGTGATCACTACCTTGAACATGGCATCATCTTCTGTAGAAATAGAGGAAACCTTCTCTGAATTCAAGACGGACACTGAAAGTGCATCAGGACAATCATCTGATGATTCGAGTGACTCACTTTATGTGGTTTCCGAGAAGAATCCCTCAGAGTCAGAGTCACTGGAACAAGAAATTCAGCAGGACCAACACATCACTCCAGCAGCAGAACCGAGTATTCAGCAAGATTTAGCTACATCTTCCGCAAACGTGGCAACAACGACAGAGATACTCATTTCCATTCCTGACGAAATCACCTTGAAGCTGGACCTAAGCATATGTGGTAAGCTTCAAAGTTCATTTACTTCACAGGAATTAAAAAATATGGGTTTGTTCACCATTGCAAATGCCAAGCTTCCCTCACTTGGTGATCCTCAAGCCGGTGGGATGGAGATCTTGACACTCCTCAATTCCTTCCCCTCTCTTTCTGGAGGACGAATTACCAAAGAGAAGCTCGCTCTCATGTTGGGAACCCAAGAAATTCCAGATTCTAAAAAAGCAGGCAGCTATGCAGAGTTGTCCATTCGAGACATTTTGCAGACATGTACCACTAGCTTCTCCACTTCCACTTGTAGCCAGATATTTTACCGCTCTCCATTCCAAAGACAAAGACGTACCGCGCCACACCTCATCAAAAAGTCCGCAAACGGCGCACCCTCGCAAAAAGAGAAGGGCAAAAATTCAAAAGGATTCCAGAGTGCTCCTTGACAGGCTTCCAATCGACCAACAAGGGTATGCTAGATCTTCCAAGAAGGTACGCACATCAGCCAACACTCCCTTTCCTCCAATCAAGTTAGTACCCACTTCCTCGACGAAACCCTCTTCTTCCATTCACTTCCATCCACCTTCACAAACCTCCCCCACTTCAGGAGTACCCACTACGCCCATTGCCCCATCTCACTCCAACCCCACTCCACCTCCCGCTTCCTCCATGACCACTCCTGTTGCCATTGATACCCCCATGGATCCGATTCATATCCAATTCCCACCATGTGCCACCCCACCCCCTTCCCCTCCACAACCCGTCCCACACCACTTCCCATCTCCCCAACCACCATCTCATCCAACTTCGCCCCCACCACCAACATCCATACCTATTCCTCACACACACACCACCCCCTACTACGATCCCTCACAGCTCCATCTGCCCACCCCCATTCGACATACTACCTTTTCCACCCCCATTTCGATTCTCCCCCTCTGGCCACAACCCTCCGACAGATTTACCTCCACACCCCCTTCTTGATGCATCTAGTATTGAGCAGCTCTCCACGAATGCCAAATATACGAAACATGTATGGCCAGTAGTCCCTAATCATTTACAAGATATGTGCCAAATGGATGTAGCAAAGAACAGGTTTGCTGAGATTTCTAACAAATTGATGGAAGACAGGCAGGTGTGTGTGCGATTAGAGAATCGGCTGACCCATTATACTCATATGTTAAGTGAAGAATTTCTACGCGTAAGTCTCGTCAACAAAGAACTATACATGCAGATAGCAGAAATGCCTACTCACTGCAAGACGACACGAATACTGGAAGACAAGGTAAAAAATTTGGAGGCATTTTTGCAGGATGAAGAAGAAAGGACCAAAAGATTGAAGGCTGAAAACAATGCATTAACATCACACCTCTTGGCTGAAAATGCAACTTTGAAGAAACAAAAAGACGCACTAAAATCCAAATTTAGTGCATTAAAGGCTCTGCTCACATCATCCGACACTGAAGAAAACACTCCACCACAGGAAGAACCCAATCAAGAAGCTAATGAAGACCAGCAGAAAGAGCATGTGACTAGTCTCACTGTGACTAGTCTCATAGTTCTATAGTATTTTATTTTCGCACAGTGTCATAGTTACATTTTGATACAGTTGTAAAACTTTTGGAACATTATTTTGTTCAGCAGGGCTCATTTTTCCTTTTTGCAGCCGATTATGTATTCGAACTCATATAACTCATGATGTAATTTTCTATCCGCCATTTTCTGATGTAATTTTTCTAGACTTCCTCTATGTATTTGGACCTACTTTCCCTCATCTCTCCGAGACGGAGAGACACTAGTGGCGGGCAACCTGTAGAACAAATTTTGATAGAAGGCATCAGTGGCCAAGGCATCAGTGGCCAAAGCATCAGTGGCCAGGGCATCAGTGGCCAAGGCATCAGTGGCCAAGGCATCAGAGGCCGAGGCACCACACGCCCAAAATCTGGAGTTCGGCACCAGGATGGAAGATTTGGGCGACTGTATGCCCAAGGCAGCCCTCACAAGGCTGGGTCCGGGATCCAGCCACTCATCATTACACGACAAGGTCTGATACTGGAGGCGGAGGCGGCCGGGGTGACGGCTGACTCTTGTCACCGCCTAATGCATTAACTTCCCACTACCCCGGTGGAACAGACCCTCCTATTGTAACCAGTTCCTCACCTCTCTCCTATAAAAGGAGAACCCTCAAGTGGAAAAAGGGGCGTGATACACATGATACGATACAGGATAGGACATATGTTATAGCTGAGAGTGAGAGTGGACTTAGAGCTCCTGGATAGTTGAGTCCTGTTCATGTTAGCTACTACTGCTGTTTATGTTGTTTTCTTGATGCCATTGTGTAAGAATACCCTGAGATTGCATTCTGTTGTCTTTGCTTGGTATGATCAGCTGTGGTAGGATTAGTAGTATGATTAGTTGTGGTATGAGATAATCACTTGTCTTCTGATTGTGTTATATTTGGCCTTCTAGTTAGTATGGTGTTGTGCTCCATTATGCTCCATGCTTGCCGTTGCTTTGATTCTTACCTCTAAGTGTAGTTTCTAGTGTTGATGTGAAGGCTTCGTGATAAGTGTCTATTTTGGTAATGTGGTTTAATGTGTTCATGTGCTTACATATTCTCGAGGAGTAGTGCATTTTGCATTCCCTGCACCCACACACTTCATTTCACCACCTACACTCGCGAGATGTGATCTTTGATGAACTAAGACCATGGTATGAAGATAAAGGAAAGGAAAAGATTCTTGAAGAAGATTGTGATGATTATGCAGGAACAAATCAAAGAGAAGTTCAAGAATCAAGCACAAAGGCTTCAGGTCCAAAGGCATCTACATCAAATGAAGAATGTTCAACATGGAGGGGGAGCCATTCTTTGTCTTCAAATTCAGCTCATAGTAGAGCCAAAGATGCAAGTGCTACTCCAAACAGTGAGGTAGATGCAAGTGAAGAAGAATATGAAGAGGTAATCACTCCGATGGTAAAGCTAAATAGGTTAAAGAAGCAACTCTCTAAAGGCAATGAAAGAAGATCTTCAAGGACAAGGTATCCAACTCAAAGGTTGAGTTATGATAGTTTTATGGCGACACATTTTGCATACATGATGCAGGTTATCAAAGACAAAGAGCCAGAGACATATGAAGAAGCTTGCACACAAAAGGAATGGAAGCAAGCTATGAAAGAGGAGATCAAAGCTCTCAAAGATAATCACACATGGGAGCTAGTGCCAAAGAAAGAAGGTATGAAGATTGTTCCAAACAAATGGGTGTTTAAAGTAAAGAGGAATGCTGATGGTTCACTAGCTAGATATAAAGCTAGATTAGTTTCCAAAGGATTTAAACAAACACAAGGCATAGATTATGATGAAGTTTTCAGCCCCGTTGCAAAGATGGGAACTATCCGAACCTTAATAGCAATTGGTGCTTCAAGGAGATGGCCATTATATCACCTCGACATAAAAAATGTTTTTCTTAATGGAGAACTACAAGAAGAGGTATACATGAGTCAACCGATTGGATTTGAAGATGAAAACCATCCAGATTTTGTTTGCAGGTTGAAGAAGGCACTTTATGATTTGAAGCAAGCACCAAGAGCATGGAATCAGAGATTGGTAGAGTATCTAACTAAGTGTGGATACAACTCAAGTAGTGCAGATCCTTTGTTGTACATGAAGAAGGAAGAAAATAGAGAGGTATATATTTGCATATACGTCGATGACCTCATCATAACAGGAAATGATGTTACAGGGATTAAAGATATCAAAAGGAAGCTTGGTAAGGAGTTTAAAATTTCAGATCTTGGAGAGCTGAAATATTTTTTAGGAATTGAAGTTCTTTATGGAAAGAGTGGCATCTACTTGATGCAAAGGAAGTACTTGTTGGATGTTCTTTTCAGATTTGAAATGAGTGAATGCAAACCACTCACTCAACCCATGGACACAAATACAAAGATTTGTTCAAATGATGGAGAACCATTGGAAGATGTAACGACATACAGAAGCATTGTAGGATCATTGACCTATGCAAACATTACAAGACCTGATTTGTCTTATGTTGTTGGTGTACTTTCTTAATTTATGCAAGCCCCGACAAGTGAACACTTAAATTCAGCCAAGAGAGTGTTGAGATACATAACGCATACAGTTAATCATGCTTTGTTTTACAAGTTTGATGAAGAATTGCAGGTCAAAGGATTTAGTGATGCTGATTGTGCAGGCTCAAAGGAAGATAGAAGATCAACCTCAGGTTATGTGTTCATGATAGGAAGGAAACCTATCACGTGGAGCTCAAAGAAACAACCTACTGTTGCACTTTCATCTATGGAGGCTGAATATAGAGGATTAGCTTTTGCCACATGTGAAGCAATGTGGATTGAAAAGCTTTTGGCTGATCTTGGAGTGCAAGTTGGAACCATCCCTATATACGGTGATAACATGTCAAGTATTTACTTAGCAAGCAATCCTATGTTTCATGCAAGGAGCAAGCACATAGAGGTCTACTACCACTATGTAAGGGAGAAGGTGCTGAGCAAAGATGTGGAGGTAAAGTTCATCAGAACCAAAGAGCAGGTTGCAGATATGTTTACAAAGTTCTTGGATGCTTCTAACCTCAAAGGTTTCAAGGATGCGATAAATTTGAAGGACATGGATGAAGATAACTCCCAAATGAGCTTGAGGGGGAGTGTTGAAGATAAATGTAGAAGCTCATTTTCATATGAGCCATGCTTGGATAAATTTACCAACTATAAAGATAAAGAAAAAAGTGGAGGAAAAAAGGAAAAAATAATAAAAGAAAAAGTATATTCAAATTTCATGATGAGTAAGAGATGCAATATCTTGCCTTGTAGTTAGTAGCATGTAGTGGAGAAAGTGGTGAGTTAAGAAGGAGGCACAAGCTTCTTCACATGCTCATTGGTTATAAAAGTGAAGTGGAAGCACATTCAAAAGAAGGATAGAAAGAGGCAAGAGCTCCCAGTAGTCGGATCTAGCCATTTTGTCATTTTGGTTTTCCCTTATACTCCTTCCAGTCGCACGTCAGTTTGTACACAGCTCTGTTGCAGAGCTCATATCTCAGTGCATATGTAACCATTTTGTGCGTTTAAACATTCATTGGAAAGCTTATCTCGTGCACTTTCTGCATATCAAATATCTCTTTGAAAGCTTATGTAGTTTGTGAGATATCAGTGAAAGAGTGAAGTTCAGTTTTTCAGTATACCTGTGTAGATAGGTAGTCTATTTTGGTCGGTTCAGTTTCCCAACCAAAACATATCCAAATTGCGTGACTTTTGTCTTGTTGGAAGGCCCTTGGCATCTACTTTCACTGTCTCAAATATCTCGTTCAGATCATTCATAGTCTGTGAGATATCTGTCAGAGAGTAAAGTCCAGTTTTACAGTGTACTTATGTGTGCAGGTGGTCTATCTTGATGAGTTGAGTTTCGTAATCAAAACTCATCCAAATTACTTGATTTTTAGCTTGTTGGAAAGCTATTTGTGCCTACTTTCTCTATACGAAATATCTTTCTTAAAGGATATATATTCAGAGAGCTATCAGTCCGAGAGTGAAGCTCAGTTCTTCAGCATACCTGTGTGGACAGGTAGTTCATCTTTGATAGTCGTGTTTCCTAATCAAAACTTGTCCAAATTAAGGCATTTATAGCTTGTTAGAAACCTCTCTTTTTCTACTTTGATTGACTAAAGCATGAAGTCCATTTGAGTTTTGTGTTGAGAGAAGCAAGCTATCTAAGGCGCAGATGTTTGTCCAAGTGCTGGACATACAAGGGTTCACTACACACTTCCGTTGCGCATAGGAGAACTCGTTCTCCACACCCCTCTACCCAATCCCCCCCCCTCCCCCCCACTCTCTCCCTCATTCTATCCTTCCCCTCTTGCCCCCTTGCTACTCCCACCCTGCCCCCTCGCCTCAGCATACCTGTGTGGACAGGTAGTTCATCTTTGACAGTTGTGTTTCCTAATCAAAACTTGTCCAAATTAAGGCATTTATAGCTTGTTAGAAAGCTCTCTTTGTCTACTTTGATTGACTAAAGCATCAAGTCCATTTGAGTTTTGTGTTAAGAGAAGCAAGCTATCTAAGGTGGAGATGTTTGTACAAGTGCTGGACATACAAGGGTTCACTACACACTTCCGTTGCGCATAGGAGAACTCGTTCTCCACACCGCTCTACCCAACCCCCCCCCCCCCCTCCCCCCCACTCTCTCCCTCATTCTATCCTCCCCTCTCAGCCTCAGCCGCTTTCCCCACCCCCCCTTGCCCCCCTTCCTCCCCCCACCTTCGAGTTGCCTCAGCCCCTCCTCCTTTGGGTGCTCAAATTTGGAAAGGTAGAACTTCAGCTTGCTCTGAGCAGCTAAGTTTGTCTTTGGCCTCCCCTCTTCCTTCTTCCTTGTGTGTGTGAGACATGGATGGACACGGAACCCACTGTTGGTGTAAATCACAAGCCTACACATTTGGCTTGATGGATACATTGAAGACCCTACACATGTGAAGAAGCATAGGAACAAAGGCTAGTGGTTAATTACCACTTTACTTCTTTGTAAAAGTCAGATTTGACTTGGAATCTTTGTAAACACCTACCAAAAGGGATTCGTGGAAAAAGGTAGATTTGATTGATGGAATATCTCCTAGGATTTAGGAGCTTGATCATAGGGAGCCAAAAGTTTGAATTTGAATTCAAATTTTTACTCAATCACTATAAAAGTGTTCATGGAAAAGTCGCGGGTAAGACTCATCATTCCCGAGCTCATTACTGTCAATTCTGAGTGTGTGTGAGGCCTAAACTCTAGCCCACACCTATCTACACCATTAGGCAATGATCTTCATCCAATGGTATTGTATACAAGTGTCCATTAATACATACATTTACATTGTTCATCTCTGAGTTCTCTGTCATACTACTTGAAAGTCTTTCAACGTGTGGAGAGCATATCTCAGTCATTTCTTCACCAAATTCAGAGATTTAAAGCTTGTTGGAACCAACTTGAAGTTGTCTACATGCTGTCAAAATTTGAAGAGATTCTATTCAGCCATTTCAGAGAAAAGCTTGTCGAGGTGATCACTGGTCATTGTCTACCACAGTCGTAAAAAATCGGGAGTAAAGGTTTATTTGCTAAATTGATTTCTCCGAGCATAGTTAATCTTTTTACATCATTCCACTTGGAATAGTTAGCTTTCTAAGCTAATTAGATACCCCTAAAAGGAAGTTTTCCAATTCCTACTGTGCTGTTCATACTGAGCAAAAGATCCAGCAGGTGTCAAGACATAAATAGAAGGTTTTCTTGAGATTTTGAGTTTCAAAGTTATATGTTTTGGTTCAATCATTACATACATCATTTCCAAAGTACATAGGCCATTTTATGGTGTCATTGGAAAGCTAAGGAGGTCCACTTATCAACTCTGAAGATTACAAGGGCTGGTACAAAGCAGGATTTGGTAGTACCTACTCAATCTCTTATCAGAGCAAACTAAGGTAAAATGGGAGATGGTTTTCCTTCATTTATTGATAAATTGGACAGGAACAACTATCAGACATTGTCTCTAAGGATGAAGACATACCTACAAGGAAGGAGTCTCTATGGATACATCTCAGGAGATCAGGAATTGCCCTCATTTAAAACAAGAGGATTGTCATGGACAAAGGAAACCATCTTGAACCTTAGATTCCATGTGAATCCTGTATCTCATGATTGGTTCAAAATTAAGAGAATCCAATGCTTCCATTGCGTCCAGAACATGCCAAAACCCTAAGATCAACTGTCTACTTGCCTCATTCGGATATCCAGAGCTCATGTTTCGAATTGATGACATCATCGATGACATCATCAATTCGTAACCGCCTTTCATGAGCCGCCCTTGAAAACCTATATATGGAGGGGTTGGCCACACTCATAGTCAGTCTTGCCAATACCAGTCTTGGGAGCTCAAGGAGTCATGATCGCCAAGTAAGTACTCTTCAAGTTCCAGTTCTAGTTCTTGTCCTGTTCCTTGTTCTAGTCTAGTTCTTGGACATCCTATCTTGTCCTCTTGTAATCTCGTAGTACGAGATCCTGTCGAGTTATTTCTTGTATCTAGTTCATCTCCGAGAAGGGAGTTCTTGTAATCCAGATATCTTGTCTCATACTTACGATCCCGGGTTGTGGGATCTTCTATATCATCTCTAGTCGAGTTATTCATACCTATCAGTCCCGAGTTGTGGGATATCTTGTATCAATCACATATTCTTGTATTGTTTTCCTTTGTGGGTGTTCTTATTATCAAAAGTGTATTTCTGAAATCTTGTCTACTGTAGTCAGAGAACACAATCTAGTGCTCCCCTTACATTTTGGCAAGACTAGCTTCTATCGAAGACGAGGCATCATGGAGAACGCTTATGAACAGATTGTAGCATCACTTCAGAGTCTCCAACAACAAGTCGAAGACCTAAGTCATCGACAGACACAATGGGACATCCAGTGCATGTAGGTGCACTCCTCCAAGAATTACAAGAACGAATCGGGAGTCTTCAAGCAAATCAAGGGAGTATTCAAGTGAATCAACGGCCTAGTACATCATTTATGAAGGAACCCAAGATTTGAATGCCAGAAAAGTTCGATGGGGATCGCACAAAGTTTCGTGGATTTCTCCAGCAAGTTAAATTGTACATCCGTATGCAACCTGATAGATACCTTGACGAGGCATCCAAGGTGGGGTTTATTGGAACCTTGCTCTGTGGCCAAGCGTTATCATGGTTTGCCCCAATCTTAGAGAAGAACATGGCAGTACTTGAGGACTATGAGGGGTTTCTTCAAGAATTCACCGCCACATTTGGAGATGCAGACACAAGTCGAGTAGCAGAAACAAAACTTCAGAAGTTACATCAAGGTAACCGCCCTGCCTCTACCTATGCATCTAAATTTAGGCAGTTGATATGTGATCTCCCTTGGCATGAAGATTATTTCATAAGCCAATTTAGATGGGGTTTAAGAGATGATGTGAAGGACCTTTTGCTCACGATGCCAGAGGTTAAAACATTGAATGAGTATATCATGCAAGCTATTCAATGTGATAACCGATTTTTTGAAAGAAAACAAGAAAAACAAGTAGAAGGAAGACCTCGCTAGTGGAAACACTTCCAGCCCACTCCTAAAGATGAGTCTATGCCTGAACCTATGCAAATAGATGTAACTAGGTTTCAGCCTCTAACACCAAAAGAGAAACAGAGAAGGAGAGCTAACAAGAAATGTCTCTATTGTGGAAACCCTGGACATATTGCAGTTAATTGTCCGAACAAGAGAACAAATTCCAGAGTCGCAGCCACCCTTGTAGAGAAGGGAAACGACGAAGTCCAGTTGTAAAAGAGACCGTGCAGCCAGACCATGATATTAGAAAGGGTCTCATAATTCCAGCTACACCCATAGAAACATGTCTTGCACCTGTCAAGTTAATCATGTCCAAGAAGACCCTTTCCCTTACAGCCCTGGTAGATTCAGGAGCCTCCTCATGTTTCATCGATGAAGGATTGGTTAAGAAACATGGAATTCCTATACTTCGAAAGAACAAACCAGTAGTAGCTGAAGTAGTAGATGAACGACCTTTAGCATCTGGGAATATAACCATGGAAACCACACCATTGAGAGTACACCTTGGTGACCATGAATCCCACATATATTTCAATGTAATATCAAGCCCAGTACATCTAGTTATCATTGGAATGCCCTGGTTAAAGAGGTATAATCCAGACATTAATTGGGAAAAGAATAAAATCATCCGTCAAGATATCCAGAAGAACCCAACATATGTCGGCGCCAAAGCCTTCATACATGCATTAGGGAAGGAACCTACATATATGATCTATGCCATGCCAGCTCAAGAATCCAAGAAAGATGATCCAGTACAGCTACCCAATCAATACAAAGGCTTTGAAGATGTTTTTGAAAAGAAGAATGCAGAATCCTCCAAGAGCATAGGCCTTACGATTGCCCCATAGATCTTCAAGAGGGAGCACAACCACCCTTTGGACCAATTTACAGGCTATCCCCAGAGGAACTTACAGAACTATGCAAGAACATTGATGAGAATCTAGCAAAGGGGTTTATCAAACACTCGAAGTCTCGAGCAGGAGCTCCTATTTTATTTGTAAAGAAGAAGGATGGGACTCTCCGGATGTGCGTAGACTATCGTGGATTGAATAAAGTCACTGTAAAGAACAGATATCCGCTACCACTTATCTCAGAGCTCTTGGAACGCCTTGGAAAAGCAAAATTCTTCACAAAGATTGATCTTTGAGGAGCTTACAACCTTGTCAGGATCAGAGAAGGAGACGAATGGTAGACAGCATTTCGAACAAGGTATGGCCATTTTGAATATGTAGTTATGCCATTCGGTCTTACAAATGCTCCAGTTGTCTTCCAATATATGATGAATGACATATTTCGAGAATATTTAGATGATTTTGTTGTAATATACCTTGATGATATCTTGATATTCTCCAAAAATCTAGAGGATCATGAATGTCATGTAAAGATAGTCCTAGAGAAACTAAGAGGAAAAGGATTATATGCGAAATTGGAGAAGTGCTCTTTCCATAAGACAGAAGTGGAATTTTTAGGGTACACTGTATCAGATAAAGGAATTGTTATGGACCCTAAGAAGATTCAGACAATCCTTGATTGGAAACCACCTTCATGTGTTCAAGATGTACAATGTTTTCTGGGGTTCGCCAACTTCTAAAGGATATTCATCAAAGATTACTCCAAGATAGTGACACCTCTTACCAAGCTTACAGGGAACTCCAAATTCTCATGGACCGAAGAAGCAGAAAAATCATTTCAAACCTTGATATCAGCATTCACTACTGCTCCAATTCTAGTTCATCCTGATTCTACTAAGCCCTTCTTCCTAGAGACAGATGCATCAGACTTTGCCCTAGGGGCCATTCTCTCACAATACGGAGATGATGGACACCTACATCCAGTTGCATATAATTCAAGGAAATTTTCTCCTCCAGAAATTAATTATGAAATTCATGATAAAGAACTTCTTGCCATAGTGGACACGTTTGATACTTGGCGTCACCATCTAGAAGGAGCAGCTCATAAAGTTATCGTGTATACAGATCACAAGAACCTAGAGTATTTTATGACCACCCGCATCCTCAACAGAAGGCAATCTCAATGGAGTAACTTTTTATCCAGGTTTGACTTTGTCATCACATATCGTCCAGGGCGGCAACAGTGTCAGTCAGATGCCTTGTCAAGAAGATCTTACCTTGCACCAAAGAAGGGTGAAGAGGCCTTTGATCAACAAGAGAGTGTATTACTCAAGCCTGAGCGTCTCCAGTTAGCAGCTATCTCTTCAACCCATCCTGAAGATTCAGCCTTGAATCATTTGATTTATTGAGAATCTACCAGAAGATGAATTATTTTGTAATGTTAAACAAAAACTCAAGAAGGGAAAGTCCAAGAAGTAAATGAATTCAAGGAAAAGGACAGGTTACTATTCTATAAGAACCTATTGTATGTCCCTCCAGGAAAGCCCAGGATCCAAGTACTTCAACAACGTCATGACAACCTTGAAGCAGTACATTTTGGAGTAAATAAAACAATAGAACTCATATCCAGGGATTTTTGGTGGCCTCAAATGTGGAAGGAAGTCAAAGAATATATCTGAACTTGTGACACCTGCAATAGATCTAAGGTACCACGACATAAGCCTCATGGCCCCTTGCAACCTTTACCTATTCTAGAAAGGCCATGGGCTTCATTATCTATGGATTTCATCACAGATCTACCAAAGTGAGATAAGTATGATGCCATTCTTGTTATTCTGGATAGATTTACAAAGATGGAACACTTCATTCCAACTACTAAGGCAATCACAGGTGCAGCCACTCCTAGGCTTTTTCTCAGATACATCTTTAGGCTTCATGGATTACCTGATGATATTGTTAGTGATCGAGGTGCACAGTTCATATCCAGCTTCTCGAACACCCTTTGCAAACTCCTTGGTGTTCAAGTTAAATTATCTACAGCAAATCATCCACAGACTCATGGACAAACAAAACGGGTGAATCAAGTCCTAAAGCAATATCTACGTTGCACTATCAACTATCACCAAAATGATTGGTTTGAGTTGTTACCCTTTGTAGAGTCTGCCTATAACAATAGTGTTCATGCATCTACTAAGCAAACTCCCTTCTTTGCAAACTATGGACAACATCCAAGGATGGATATACAACTCTCAAATCATGTCAAGAACCCAGCTGCTAGAGACAAGGCCTAGTACCTGATGGACATTCACAAAGAACTCAAGGAAGAGATCCATAAAGCTCAAGAACAATATAAGTACTATGCAGATCAACATCGTGTCCAAAATCCATCGTATCAAATTGGAGAAAGTATGGTTACTCAGAAGCAATTTGCAAACTTCAAGGCCGTGTGCAAAATTAGATCATCAAAGATTTGGTCCATTCACCATCTTGGCCAAGATCAATCCGGTCACCTTCAAGCTCTAGCTACCAAGCACCATGAGAATACATCCAGATTTCCATGTATCCATGTTGGAACCATATCAGATTTCACCATTGAGGGGGGAGAGACCTAGTCCTTCACCACCTATCGAGATTGATGACCATGAAGAATTTGAAGTCGAGCATGTCCTAGATACCAAAATATCCCGAGGAAGATTGGAATATCTTATTCATTGGAAAGGGTATGACATCAGTGATCGTACTTGGGAACCTGCAGAAAACCTTTAGAGAGCACCAATCAAGGTTCGAGAATTCCATAAGAGAAATCCAATGAAGTCGAGACCAGATAACATGACCGCTCCTCGTGGAACTCGTCACTTGAGGAGGAGGTGATGTCATGAACAAAGGAAACCATCTTCAACCTTAGATTCCATGTGAATCCTGTATCTCATGATTGGTTCAGAATTAAGAGAAACCAATGCTTCCATTGCGTCCGGAACATGCCAAAACCCTAAGATTGACTATCTACTTGCCTCGTTCGGATATCCAGAGCTCATGTTTCGAATTGATGACATCATCGATGATATCATCAATTCGTAACCGCCTTTCATGAACCGCCCTTGAAAACCTATATAAGGAGGGGTTGGCCACACTCATAATCAATCTTTCCAATACCAGTCTTGGGAGCTCAAGGAATCATGATCGTCAAGTAAGTACTCTTCAAGTTCCAGTTCTAGTTCTTGTCCTGTTCCTTGTTCTAGTCTAGTTCTTGGACATCCTATCTTGTCCTCTTGTAATCTCGTAGTACGAGATCCTGTCGAGTTATTTCTTGTATCTAGTTCATCTCCGAGAAGGGAGTTCTTGTAATCCAGATATCTTGTCTCATACTTACGATCCCGGGTTGTGGGATTTCCTGTATCATCTCTATTCGATTTATTCATACCTATCAGTCCCGGGTTGTGTTTGGATATCTTGTATCAATCACATATTCTTGTATTGTTTTCCTTTCGTGGATGTTCTTGTTATCAAAAGTGTATTTCTGAAATCTTGTCTACTGTAGTCAGAGAGCACAATCTAGTGCTCCCCTGACAAGGATTACCAACAAAGAAAGAACATGAAAATCTCAACACATGGTGTGCTAAGGATGCATTAGCAAGGTCTTATTTACTCAACTCAATCTCTGATTTTCTTTTGCCACATATTAGGAACTGTAAGACATCTCTTGAGAAACCTTGTCATCTTATTTTTCTTCCAATATAAGAGCTAAAAAAAATCAGTTGTGGATTGAATTTACCACATTAAAGAAGCAACCCAAGCAAACTGTTTCAGAGTTTGTGACCAAGATTAAAGATGTAGCAGATCAGTTAGCAAGCATAGGAGAAGAGATTGAAGAAGAGCAGATTGTAAGGCAAGTGATCAGTGGGATCAAAGCTGATGACAAATGGGAAACCTTCACCACTTCCATTAAGGATGCATTAGCAAGGTCTTATTTACTCAACTCAATCTCTGATTTTCTTTTGCCACATATTAGGAACTGTAAGACATCTCTTGGGAAACCTTGTCATCTTATTTTTCTTCCAATATAAGGGCTAGAAAAAATCAGTTGTGAATTGAATTTACCACAAAGGAAGCAACCCAAGCAAGCTGTTTCAGAGTTTGTGACCAAGATTAAAGATGTAGCAGATCAATTAGCAAGCATAGGAGCAGAGATTGAAGAAGAGCAGATTGTAAGGCAAGTGATCAATGGGATCAAAGCTGATGACAAATGGGAAAGCTTCACCACTTCCATGGATCTTTGCCACTTCCATGGATCTTTACATGGACATGCAGATTCCAGACCTTACCACTCTCATGGGGCAATTATTCACTCATGAAGCCAAGCTCAACAAGAATGGAGATACATCCAAAGGTAATAGCTCTTCTGCCCTATACATTGATAAAGGTAAAGCTAAAGATAAAGGCAAGAACAAGAAAGGAGAAGATGAAGGCTCTACCTCCCAAGCCAACTATGCAGGGAGAGGTAGATCATCAAGAGGAAGGGGTGGAGGAGGTAAGCAAGGTAGGGGGAGATCCTATAACTCCTCACCATGCAATATTTGTGGTTTATCAAATCATACTACAGATAAGTGTTTCAGGAACTACAAAAATCAGAGAGGAAGAGGATACCAAAGAGGTGGATACTCACAGTCAAGAGGTAGATTCCACCATCACCAAGGCTACAACAACAACTACAACAACAATTACAACAACAACTACAATGGCAACTACCAAGGAGGATTCAAATCTAGAAAGGACTACAACAACTATACAAAAGAGAAAGATGATTCTCTTCTAATCATGAACATGACTTCAAAACGAGGTACAAATGATGACCATCTATTCTACATTGACTCAGGATGCTCAAATCATGTGGCTTGCAATGTACCACTACTCTCTGATCTTTAGGAACCAAAAGGTAAGCATCAAGTACAATCAGGTGATGACACCAAGCACTCAGTAGTTAAAGTTGGAAATGTTAAGACTTGTGATGGAAATCAGAAATTGTTGAGTAGGGTACTCTATGTACCAACCATTACCGAAAATCTGATGAGTGTTGGTTAGATTGTGGAGAAAGGTTTGCAGGTCAGATTCAATCAATTTGGAGCATTTGTGGAGGATCCTAAGCAAGGGTTCAAGAGGATTGCTAAAGAAGAAAAATCAGGTAGACTTTTCACTTTTGAGCTAGAAGACACAAAGAATATTGCACTATACAGTTATAAAGATCAAACACTTTAAGAGCTTGAGATTTGGCACAAAAGATTAGGGCATGTAGGAGAAAGAACCTTGAAGAAGATATGTAGGGATCAATGTGTTATTGGAATACCCAATGTTTCCAAACAACACATGATATATAAATGTAGTGCTTGTCAATTTGGGAAGTCTTACAGGTTACCCTTCTCAAGGAAAGGCTACATGCATGAGGACTACCTAGAACTTGTACACACAGATGTATGAGGACCAAGTAAAGACCCCTCAATCTCAGGATCAAGGTACTATGTATCTTTTATTGATGATTATAGCAGGTGGACTGTATTGTACTTCATGACGCACAAGGATGAAGTATTTAATTGCTTTAAAAAATATCTTGCACTAGTTGAAATTCAGACAGGAAAGAACTTGAAGAGACTAAGGTCCGATGGAGGAGGTGAGTACTTCTCCAATGAGTTTGAAGACTTCTTGCAGGATAGAGGCATCAAAAGAGAAACCACCACAAGGTATACTCCTGAACAGAATGGGGTAGCTGAGAGAAGAAATAGGTTGATTGTTAAAACAGCTAGGTCTATGTTGAATGAGAAAAAATTACCTAACTATCTATGGGAAGAGAGTGTTTCTACTCCCACTTATCTCATAAACAGGTTACCATGTAAGTCCCTTGATGGGATGACACCCTATGAAGCATGGCATGGTAAGAGACCCTCACTAGACCATTGCAGGATATTTGGATGTGTAGCATATGTACACATTCCTTCTCAGATAAGAGGTAATCTAGACCCTAAGGCTGAGAAGTGCATCTTTATTGAATATGATCTAATCAAAAAGGGTACAGGTTTTATAACCCTTCCAATAAGGGATTCATGGTTAGTAGAGATGTTGTCTTTGATGAAAATGATTCTTGGTATGAGAATGAATGCAGGAAGTTTAAACTACCATATGACTTGGAAGAGGAGTTTCCAAGTCTTGCTAAGGAGGAACCTACTTAGAATGAAGACTCAACTTTAGATGATGAAGATGTTATCAACCTTGAAGAGTTCAAGGCATGGAAGTCCAAGGGCAAAGTCAAAATGAAGAAGCTTGAAGATATACTTGAATCTTCAAATCAGTCAATCAGAAGATCACAAAGAGAAAGCAAAAAACCTATCAGATATGGGTATGATACATCTCTTGTTACTAAACACTCTGTTTATCTTGCCAAAGATTTGTCAATTGAAGAACCAGGATCATATGAAGAAGCCATAACCAAGACAGAATGGAAAGAAGCTATGGATGAGGAGATTGAAGCACTCAAGGAAAGTGACACATGGGAGCTAGTACCAAAGAAGGAATCCATGAAGATAATAGGATCCAGATGGATCTATAAACTTAAAAGAAATTTTGATGGGTCAATTAACTGGTACAAAGCCAAATTGGTAGCCTTTGCACAAACCCAAGGCATTGACTATGAAGAGACATTCTCTCCTGTGGCCAAGATGCCAACTATCAGAGTGTTGGTGAGTATGGCCGCATCAAAAAATTGGAACATGTACCAATTGGATGTCAAAAATGCTTTCTTGAATGGATGGATTTCAGAGGAGGTATATATGTCACAACCTCCTGGCTATGAGGATCCAAACAAGGTATCATATGTGTGCAAATTGAATAAAACTTTATATGGATCGAAGCAGGCACCTAGGGCATGGAATCACAGGTTGACCACCTATCTTCAAGACCAAGGTTTTGTCATGAGCAAGGCAAACACTTCTCTATTCATCAAGAGAAGTAATTCAGAGGTAATATACCTATGCGTTTATGTTGATGACATCATACTTACAGGTAATGATGTTAATGGAATCAGACAAATCAAGAGCCAGATGATGAAGGAGTTCAAGATCAATGATCTTGGTCTACTTAAGTATTTTTCTTGGGCTTGAGTTAGTCTATACTAACTCTGGAATATACATTACTCAGAAAAAGTACTTACAGGATATGTTGAAGAAGTTTCACTTGCAGGATGCCAAAGTGGAAAGTACTCCAATGGAGGTAAACCTAAAACTAAGTGCCCATGAAGGTGATGAAGTTAATGACATTACAGGTTATCAAAGTATGGAGGGTAGCTTGAACTATGCTACCTTAACAAGGATAGATATTGCATATGGAGTTAGTGTGCTAAGTCAGTTTATGCACAAGCCAAGGATACCTCACTTAGAAGCTGCTAAGAGAATATTAAAGTATCTCAAGGGTACACAACATCATGGTTTGTATTTCCCTTATACTTCTGACATTGATATCAAGATCCATTGAGATGCAGATTGGGCAGGATGCAAGGATGATAGGAGGAGCACTTCAGGATACATTTCATTTGCAGGTGATAAGCAAATATCATGGTCTTCAAAGAAGCAACCAACTCTTGCATTGTCTTCTACAGAAGCAGAGTATAGAGGACTGGCTAATGCTACATAAGAAGCCATATGGATCAAGCTATTGTATATAGAATTGTGTTTGTATACTAGGTCACCAATAATCTTTGGAGACAATACAAGCTCACTTCACCTTGCAGCTAATCCTATCTATCATGCTAGGACAAAACATATAGAAGTCCATTACCATTATGTGAGAGAGAAATTATTAAACAAGGACATTCAACTTACCTATGTATCAACCAACATGCAATGTGCAAATTTGTTGACTAAAGCTTTGGATGGAACCAAACTTTGCAGGTTCAAAGCATTGATTGGATTGCAGGACATACATGAAGATTGAAGATGAAGACCAAGCCAAAATGTTTGGCTTGAGGGGGAGCTGTTGGTGTAAATCACAAGCCTACACATTTGGCTTGATGGAAACATTGAAGACCCTACACATGTGAAGAAGCATAGGAACAAAGGCTAGTGGTTAATTACCACTTTACTTCTTTGTAAAAGTCAGATTTGACTTGGAATCTTTGTAAACACCTACCAAAAGGGATTCGTGGAAAAAGGTAGATTTGATTGATGGAATATCTCCTAGGATTTAGGAGCTTGATCATAGGGAGCCAAAAGTTTGAATTTGAAGTCAAATTTTTACTCAATCACTATAAAATTGTTCATGGAAAAGTCGCGGGTAAGACTCATCATTCCCGAGCTCATTACTATCAATTCTGAGTGTGTGTGAGGCCTACACTCTAGCCCACACCTATCTACACCATTAGGCAATGATCTTCATGCCAATGGTATTGTATACAAGTGTCCATTAATACATACATTTACATTGTTCATCTCTGAGTTCTCTGTCATACTACTTGAAAGTCTGTCAACTTGTGTAGAGCATATCTCAGTCATTTCTTCACCAAATTCAGAGATTTAAAGCTTGTTGGAACCAGCTTGAAGTTGTCTACATGCTACCAAAATTTTGAAGAGATTCTATTCAGCCATTTAAGAGAAAAGCTCGTAGAGGTGATCAAATTATATGCTACAGTCCTAAAAAATCGGGAGTAAAGGTTTATTTGCTAAATTGATTTCTCTGAGCATAGTTAATCTTTTTACATCATTCCACTTGGAATAGTTAGCTTGCTAAGCTAATTAGATACCTCTAAATGGAATTTTTCCAATTCCTACTGTGCTCATACTGAGCAAAAGTTCGAGCACGTGTCAAGACATAAATAGAAGGTTTTCTTGAGATTTTTAGTTTCAAAATTATCTGTTTCGGTTCAATCATTACACACATCATTTCCAAAGTACATAGGCCATTTTATGGTGTCATTGGAAAGCTAATGAGGTCCACTGATCATTTCTGAAGATTACAAGGGCTTCTACAAAGCAGGATTTGGCAGTACCTACTCAATCTCTTGGAGTGTCCATCCGTCTTTCCCAACACCCACCCCTTAGAGGGACTCCTATGAAGCCCCTCACCCGACTCCTCTCCATCGCCCATCCGACTCTCCCTTACAGATGAGGGTAGAGCAAGCTTGGCATCTTAAGTTGAATTTCAAGCTTCATCAGTGATCTACAAAATCATCGGACTTCGTCCCAACAGTGGCGAACTCGTAGACCTTCTTTAGAGTAGGTTGCTTGCTTAGGTTGGCAAGTTTGTTAATATCCATCCCTTGGGTCATAGCTTTTAACAAGTGGAGCTTGGGTCGTCGGAGGCGGTCACCCAAATGATCGCACTTTCGCTTATTGGAGTTGGGGCAGGCAATGCATACGTCTTCCCCCGTACACATGGATTTGACCCTTCGGCGGTCTCTTCCTTGCGAAGCGAAGGGATTTCCTGTGACAACTTGTTTCCTCGACCTTCGGCACACGTTTCTCCCCATGCGGTCACTGTTTTATGGGTCTCTTGGCACCTTCTTGGAGGTGCCCAGAACCGAGGCCTCAGTTGTGGCCAAGAAGACGGGCATTCCGTCAAAAAGGATTCTTATCTCAAACCCCATGTAAGTACCGCATGAGATTGAGCTTCCTTTACTTTTTGGCGGATGGTTGATTCAGAGGGTTGAGTACTCCGACCTCCCGAATGAGTGCTTTGCCTGTCACAAGGTTGGTCACCTTGCGAAGGCCTTCCCCTTGCGGACTAGGAGGCGGACCACGTAGCCCTAGGGGCAAGAGGCTCCGCATTCTCATGCTCATGAATCTCCCCTCTTCCTCTCCTTCAGCTTCCCATGATCCCTCGCCGCCGGGGCAGGGGGGGGGGGGGGGTGGGGACTGGGTCTTCTCTGCACTCTAGTCATCCAGCGGCTTCATCTGACTCTTCCTTGCCGGGTAGAGGTTGGAAGAAGCTGGGGCGTCGCTGATAGTGTTGTTGGAAGTCTCATCCACTGGGCCAAGAGAGATTTGTTTCCACCGGGAACTGTTTCAATGCTCTTTAGGAGGACTTTCCTATTGACCCCTAGGATGGTTCTGATGCCTCTGGCTTATGACACTAATTCGAAGCCCCCTACAGGGCCTTAGACTTCTATCCCTGTTCCTTAGGTATCCTCTCTTGGGCCATCCACTTCCCCATGGCCTATTCGATCACCTGGCTCTTCATCTCCGCATCCTCATCCGTCCCTTGACAGTGACTTCCTGGTTAGTCGGGTGGTCCATGAGGGTCATTCACCCCCGTAGCCCCCTTTCTCGTTCGGTACGTCTCGCTTGACAGCTATTCAGCTTCGGCTACCATGTGTGGGGGGAGAGCTTTGGTTATGAGTTCTCGAGGTTCTTAGGTGGACAGGAGGACTTGCTGGCCACTCCTATTTGGGTCCATGAGGTTTATCATGTGTTTCACAGTCAGACCTCTCTCGAGTTGGCAATGGCATTTTTGTTTCCCCTTTGTGGGGCCTCATAGCCTGATTGGTATCTTTGAGAGGCACTACGGTTTGTCTGAGCATAGGTCATCGAGTTCTCCCACCACCTTGGGGAGCTTGATCTCACTGACTTGTTTATCATGGTTTCGGACTCCGCTCAGTTTCTCTTCATTCATGGCGTTGAGGAGAGCCTGCTTATTCTATATGTGATCGGAGACTCTGTGATTGCAACTCTCTCTATGTATATTCATGAGGAGCTTGGTAAGGAGAAGGCACATGTGGCAAGTGAGTCCACTTGGCTCAGTTTGTGCAAGGTGTTATCGAAAAAACTAGCGGCCTATCGAGGACATTTGGACTCGGATTACTACTTGTCCAAACTAGCCTCGAAGCTCACCCACGTTGCTGCTGCTGAAGCATCTCCGTTTTCCTCGTGTCCATGAGGGTTCTCTCATGGAATGTTTAGGGATTGGATGGGCCTAGTCCAAGAGCATCATCTGTCCTTGGGCCGTACATGGCGGTATAGATAGCTTTTGGAGAGGCATAGGGAGATCTTTTGGTCTCCTGAGCATAGGCCCAATGGTTCATAATGTCGTGTATGCATTCCTCTAGGGGATTCCTAGCAATCTCCGATTTTGGATAGAGGGGAGATTATCTCGGGCAGGGCCATTTGGCTTATCTTGCAAAGTGGGGGCTTGGGTATTCATGACCTTATACAACTCGAACCATGAGAGTGCTCGTTCCAACTTTTGGTCCAAGTTCACTGATGTTGTTCCTTAGTGTGTTGCAGGAGTCTTCGACATGATTGAGGCTCCTACGGATCGTCAAGGGGGTAGTCAGATATTGTGCGTGGCTTTGAGCTTGCGGCGTCGGAGCAACTTTGTATGACCTTGAGGTTGCATGATGTAGGGCACAATGAGGTTTTTATCCGTGAGAAGGACAACCTTCATTTCTCTCTCCCTGACACGTGGATCGGAGGGGTGAACATATCCACGATTGATCGCATGTATGTCAGTGATGTATTGGCTGATTGTGGTGGTAGTACATGTATTATGGCGGGTTCCTTCTTTTCGGATCGCACCCCTCTGGTTATCTCCTTTGTGGAGAAGGACATTAGAGGATGCATGGTGTTACGCATTCAAGAGTAGCTTCAGCTTGATTGGAGTATGTCCGACCAGATTAAGATGATTTGGTCCCAGCTTTCTTGAGATGAGGGATGTCGGGCTTAGTCCCTTGCAACTGGTCTTTAGCAGGTTAGTTTGTTTCTTCATGAGTGTCTGACATTGATCCACAGGGATCATGACATTGATCCATAGACATTAGTCCATATGTGTGAGGGACAAGGGCCAGCTAGCCAAGGTCCGAAGCTCGGGGGATACCCTAAGGTATGTGGTAGTAATGGGAATAAGTGCTGCATGATGTACACATGTAGTACTAGACTATTCTAGATCATTGCTATTTTTAGAGTACAAGAGGGTATATATGGATGCGAGGAGAGTCATACACATCAATCAAGCAATTTCTAACGGTTGGTATCAGAGCAATTGGTTTTTTTGCATGATTTTTTATGAGATTTTGTAGCCGCCATCATCTTCCTCGAGGAGCGTGCATTTTTTCTTCATCATTGTGGGTGTTTTTGCGTTCATCTTCCGGAGTTTTTTCACTGTGTCGCTGATGCGTCTTCGTGCAGGAGAGGTCAAAAGGAGAGAGGCTCCATAGGAACCCCCCTCTGAAGTGAACCGACACATAGGATCCCCCTCTAGACTGTACCTGTCACGCACATGGTGACCAAGGTGGTCAACGCGCTGAGGCCCCTGCCCGTTGTCTGCCTAGGTACGAATTTGCCATCCACATGTTGCAGCCTGCATGTGAGAGTCGAGTGAGAAGTCTCTTCTTCTCCTTTGGATTTGAAACAACTCAAGAGCTAATGCCTTATTTGAAGGTGCCTACACACCGAACTTGTTCTGCATATGGGATAATAGAGCATCCGGAAGCACCTTTTGTGGTTGGAGGAGCATTCCACCGCGAGCGAATTCTCTTCTTGTCATAGTTGAAGTTTTGCCTTTGAGCCAATTTTACCCACCTCCTTCCACTTCTTTGCCCATATCTTGAGCATCGGATATCCAATTTTGGAGATTTTTGTTAGTATGGCAAGCTCTCTCCAAGTTCTTTCCAAAGAGTGGCTGAAAGCCATAGTTTTGCTTTAGTTCCCATCATCTTTAGAGTTTCGAGTTTACCGTTCATCTTCAATGACCCTATTTTGAGCATAGTTTTGAAGCACAACCTATCGGGAGAGAATTGGAAAGCTATTCCGACGGAGTGTGGACCCTTTCCATCACGTGCACACACCTGCAAATTACCTCTTGGGCCTTCAAATAAGTCTCTTTGTCAATTAATATGCATTGTTGCTTTATTTTTGCATCATATTGCATATAGGACATACAATTTTGCATAGCATTTAGCTTATATGCGTAGTTAAGACGTGGACTCCTATTGTACGGTGTATGTATTCTTCTTTACAGGGACCAGTAAGTGTTTGCTTGCACGTTAGCGAGGAGAGAAATATAAATTTGTTAGGGGATACTGCTCATATCTCAGTCAATACTTTACCATTTTCAATGTTCTATAGCTTGTTGGAATCAGCTCCAAGTTCTCTACAATTTTGAAGATAATCCATTCAGCAAATTTGGAGAAAAGCGCGTCGAAGCACTCACTGGTCAAACTCTGCACAGGTCCTAAAAAATCGGGGGTAATGATTTGATTGTTAAATTGATTGCTTTGTGTGTATAGTGCATCATTTTAAGTGATTCCACTTGGAATCATTAGCTCATTAAGCTAATTTCATATCTCCAAAAGGAATTTTTCTAATTCCTACTATACTCAAAGCTTTGAGCATAACACGCAGAAGGTGTGTGAACAAAAATAGAAGGTTTTCATTGATTCTTCAACTTGGAAGTAGTCTGTTTTGATTCAATCATTTCTCACATCATTTCCAAAGAAAGCTAAGAGGGCCCACAACTCAACTCTGAAGCTACAGGGGCTGGTACAAAGTAGGATTTGGCAGTATCTACTCATTTCTTGGAGTGTCCATCCATCTTTCCCAACATATAAGGCCCGGCCAACTTAGTTTCTTGCAAATTAATGCACTTGTTTATGTATTGGTCCTCTGCTTGGTCCTATTTCCTTGCCCAAATATAGAAAATGTTCACACTTTTGACTACGGGGCAAAACCCCCTTTTTTCCTCTTGGATTTCTTTCCCCTTGGCCTATGCACATGGGTCCCCTTGACTCACTGGTGCAACCCCGTGCACCCTTTCCCCTTATCCCTTTATTACCTCACCCACGCACACGAAACCATTTTATCTTTCTCTCGCACATTCATCCACTTGTCTACCCCCCTCTTACTTGCTCTCACCCTACCACTCCATCATATGGAAGCACACATCCCATATTACCCTATGCCTATGCCCCCTTCTTTCTTCCACTCATACTTGCACATGCACCCCCCTTAGGCACCCCTTCTTTTATACCCACACACAAGTCCGTATTCACCCTTGCATACTCTCGTAACTTCGCACTCACACGTGCATATATATATATATATATATATATATATATATATATATATATATATATATATATATATATATATATATATATATATATATATATATATATATATATATATATATATATATATATATATTATATATGTGTGTGTGTGCGTGTTCTTCCCCTCACATTCGTGCTTAGGGTCGGGCCTTCCCCCTTAATGTGCACACCCACCCCTACTTGCCTTTCCCTACTTCCCTCTCTTCCCACTTCCACACTTCCTTACTTCCCCACAAACCCTTTACAACACAACCCCACTCTTCTTTCTCTTCCTCCCTTATACACACGTGAAGTTCCTCATACCTCCTTCCCATCACGTACTCACTCCAAACCCCCACTCTCTCCTTCGGTTCTCTCACACAACCACACATACGTTGATTTGTCTCCCTTCACACATATGCATGTACCCACTCCCATGCACCACTCTAAGTTTCTTCATACCAACATACTCTCATATAATAACCCTCTCTCTCTTTTTCTTACTCCTGCCCGCTCTCGAGTTCCTTCCACAAACACCCCTCTCTTCGCAGCTTGCCCTCTTATGCCTACGGCCACACTCTCTTAACTATGTTTGTAAATCTTCATTTAGCTTATAGCTCGTTGCGTGCTAGCTCGTGCTCAACTCGGGGAGGTAAACCACACAAGTAGATTCTCTCGTGACCAATCGTCATAATAATGGGTGACTTCTGTCAGTGAAGAAAAAAAAAAACCGACTACTGTAGGTCTGCTCAAATGCAAGGGGAACTATAGTTCAGGAATACGTAAACCAGGTTCAATTGTCACATGGAAAAACTCACGCAGGCAACCATCATCAAGACAAAAGGAAATAAGGGAAGGTAAACATGGCGCATAACGTATTTCTTAAAACTTCATCTTTTATAACTCCCTCTTCCGTGAACTTCTCTGCATAACACGAAGTGCTGAACATTAGAGCTCCAAATCAAAACACGTAAGAACTACTCTTCCAAGACCGAAAAAAAATCTGAGATCTTAATATGATGCACCTTATCCTCATAGGACTTCCATAACAGCTAATTCAATGGTGTACCCACTACCCATAACATCCCGGGATTTATTCATCTTAGGAAGCATATTACACTAAGCACTTTATAAAAAAAAGATCACATGCGGGCACCAAAATGAATATGCAGAATTACCATTAGTGCTGGAATGCCTCTCATGCTTCTCCAACGATTGGCTGGCTTCTTTTTCTAAAAAAAAACTTTTGATAAAAATCGGATGAATGGATAGGGATGTGCTCAAAAGACCAAGTCTTTGAATTGGTATCCCAATTATCTGCTGGACTGGTATTTGAGGATATTGGAGTCCCTTCGTGCAACTCGCCACTGTTGAACAACGTCGTGCGTATAAAGGAGATTGACCTCCTTCCTTCTAGTACCCACAACTCATATCAAGGCATCAGAATCGCCACTTGTCCGGGCCCCAAAGCTCTCGATAATGTGCACTAAAGTTAGCCGGGTTCTCCAACTGACCAACAAAATAAGCCTCTCTACAATCCTTCACGAACTCGTTCGTTCCCTCCGACTGTACTCTATGAAATCCATCATAGAACTCGTTCGTTCCCTCCGACTCTACTCTATGAACTCGTTCGTTCCCTCCGACTGTACTCTATCAGATGGTTTCACGACCACTTTACCATGAAATCCATCATTGTTTCCCCCTCTACCTGTGATGGTCCAAGTCAAAGGGGGGGTTTTAGCTTCTCCCCACAAGGAGAAGGACGGCCACGAGTTAAGGGGCAATCCCCTTGAGTAACCTGGAAGCCCAAGCGGGACTTGAGATGCGGGATGGCCCTGAGGCCGGATGCATCGGAAGACGGGACTAAATCCAAAAGATGCGAGGAATGGCCGTCGACGGCGGGCCATCCGGACTGTTGATTACCGACGAGTCCAAGGTTTCCGTTTTGCAAGAGGCATAGTGGCTCTCCTTTGCCACACACGTCCAAGAGCCCCTTTACATGAGCGGGCAAGATGAGGGATGGACGGCCGGACCTGTCGTCCGGCCGTTTACGTGCGAGCCCCGTCAAGGATGGATGGGGGGCATTCCCATTATCGGGCATCTACCCACGTTCCAAGGGGCAACCGATGTCCCCAAGAAAGGTTAGGAAGGGAAGGCTTAGCACTCACGCCCATGGTGAGTCTTAACCCGGACGTTGGGCGCATTCCTAACAGGTTCGCCATCCAGAGGCATGCACGGTTACCACTCCCCTTATAGTTGCGCAGAATTAAGCGCAGGAGGGTATACCACCCAAGCACCACAACGGCCTGGATAGAAATACAGGGAGGTAGGCAAAGGGGCATGACATCCACCCCCTCTCCGACAGACTTCGCGTCCTCGAGAAGTCCACCTACGGGTGCTAGAATGAAGCCCGTTTGCGGTGAAGTCGAAAGGGTGGGTTTTGTGATGGCTTTTGCGACTCTGCATAGTGTTCTTACCCTCAACTTTGGGGCAGTGTCCTTAGTACCACGGGTTGTCGTGCGAATGCATATCTATGGGAAACTTTGCCTAAATGCAAGAGAGGTGCGAACCTAACACCGCAGGTTTGGCTCGAAGCAAAGGGACTAAGAGAAGGGATGGCTTGCCCCCAGCCAATGCTCCGCATGAGCCAAATCTTGCATAAAACACTTCCAAGAAGATCCTATCGTCAAAAGGATGGCCGGCTTCTCTAAGTCAATTCACAACTGGGCATCCAATTTTCCCTTTGCCGTCAAAACTACTAAGTGGGCTATTCCGCTCAAAGTCGGAGCCAAAGTGGAACACTTAGGCCCCGAGTCGATTCTGAGTTATAATTTTGCCCCATCCTGGGTGGATATGATCCATATGGGTTCAAGCCCAACTTTGTGATGGGAGGGCCTCGTTGCCACTCCACACACACCCATTGTTTCCTTTCCGACGGTCCATAATTTTCAAGGCGCGATAAAGCCCGAATGGCAAGTGTCGGCCAAGGAAATTCCCACCAGTAAAATGGGCCTATCAGCGGCCCTTCTGCATTTGGCACATAGGCACGGACGTGCGGCACTTAGAGTTGCTTACATTCATGCTGGCCGTTTCCATTTGGAATCGGGCCTATCGGCGGCCCTTTGACATTTCGATCATAGGCACTAACGTGCTGTGCATAGAGCAACTTACCTTCATGCCGGCCATCTTGAGTTGAACACGAGCCTATCGGTGGCCCTTTGGCATTATGTTGAAAGGCACGGACATGCGGCACATAGAGCGTCTTATCTTCACGCTGGTCGTTCCATTTCCATACTTGCCCTGGCCACGAGGGGACCGTGGGCGACGTCCACCCAAGGTGCGGACGGGAGGGCAAGGCCACACACCCGCGGGCCGCCTTCACTTGTAACTTTGCCCTGGCCTCAAGGGGACCCGCCGGCGGCACCCACACACAAGGCGCGGACGGGAGGACAAGGTCACACACTTGCCGGCCACTTTGTTCCCACTTTGCCTCGGCCACGAAGGGATCCGTGGGCGGCATTTCTCAAGGCACGGACGAGAGGGCAATGCCACACACCCGCCGACCGCATGAAATTGGGCCTATCGGCGGCCTTTCATCGTTTTGCACATTGGCACATACGTGCGGTGCAAGTAGAGGCTTACAGTCACGCCGGTCGTTTTCGTTCATAGTGTGCTCCCCGGCCCCGTATGGCCCGACAAAAGGCACACACATCGTTTTGACGAACTCTAGGCACTCCAGACAAAGAGTAAAAGATTGGGACTAAATTCCATCC
Organism: Ceratopteris richardii; assembly: GCA_020310875.1. Lineage (NCBI taxonomy): Eukaryota > Viridiplantae > Streptophyta > Polypodiopsida > Polypodiales > Pteridaceae > Ceratopteris > Ceratopteris richardii. Next base: position 168,398,358 of record CM035412.1, read on the forward strand.
GATTTAAATTTTGGCCTCAGGGCACTCACTACCCCGAGCGATGCGATACCCTCGCGGGAAAACACGGTTTGTTGGCCTTTATCTTCCAAAACGTAGCTTAGCTTCGGGCACATAGCGAAAAATTTTGCAATAATTCCAAAAGGGACATGGTCTTTGAAGGTGGTCAAGTGGGTTAAGCACATTTCGTTTCGGCACCGGAAGCTTCACCATTTGACATAGCACTATACCCGGCCGGCCTCACACGCCGTGGAGCATGGCGGGACTTCCCTGTGTCGCTCCCGGATTTTGAGTCTCATGGACGAGGGCCCCTCCCCCAAGGGACGCGACTTATGGTTGCACAGATGCGACTTACGATGCTACCCTGGCCCGGAGAAGAAGGCTGCATATTGAGGGTTCCTCGCTCCTCCCGATGGTTGCCGGCATATTGAGGGTTCCTCGCTCCTCCCCATGGTTGCGGTGGAATTATCCATCACGGGTCCACCAAAAGGGAATAAGCGTATGGGAGTGGGCCAACAAGCGGGTCGAGCCCATAAACACATTGACGGGCGAATCATCGTGCCTATCCAAAGGATCATAAAAGATGAGGGTGGTCTGCCACACCGACCCCGAGACCCGTTGCCACCCGAGCCTGAAGCGAAGATCCGCTTCCCTTTAATGACGGCCGATTCGGAGGCCGACAGTGACGTTGCGAGGTACATGAAAATATTATCCCGAGAACGAGTGGAGGTCCAAGCAGGGACCAACGGCAAACATAACCATGTAAAAAGAAAAATTGCCCTTTTTGCCAACGGCTCAACGAATGACACTGTCGATGGAAGATTCACCGACTGAGCGCCGAAGCTCTGATACCAATTGTGATGGTCCAAGTCAAAGGGGGGGTTTTAGCTTGTCCCCACAAGGAGAAGGACGGCCACGAGTTAAGGGGCAATCCCCTTGAGTAACCTGGAAGCCCAAGCGGGACTTGAGATGCGGGACGGCCTCGAGGCCGGATGCAGCGGAAGACGGGAATAAGTCCAAAAGATGCAAGAAACGACCGCCGATGGCGGGCCGTCCCGACAGTTAATTGCCGACGAGTCCAAGGTTGTTGTTTGCCAAGAGGCATAGTGGCTCTCCTTTGCCACACATGTCCAAGAGCCCCTTTACATGAGCGGGCAAGATGAGGGACGGACGGCCGGGCCAGTCGTCCTGTCATTTACGTGAGAGCCCCCGTCAAGGATGGACAGGGGGGCGTTCCCGTTACCGGGCATCTACCCACGTTCCAAGGGGCAACCGATGTCCCCAAGAAAGGTGAGGAAGGGAAGGCTCAACACTCACGCCCAAAGTGCGTCTTAGCCCGGACGTTGGGGGCATTCTAGCTGGTCCGTCTTCCAGAGGCATGCATGGTTACCACTCCTCTTATAGTTGCGCACAATTAGGCGCAACAGGCTATACCACCCAAGCACCACAGGGGGCTGGATAGAAATACAGGGAGGCAGACAAAGGGGCATGACACTTACAATGGTTAAGTGGCCATAATTACTCACGCTCCAGTTCTGATTCCTCACGCTTCATCTGCTTTCGTCGTCAGTCTCCATAAAATTCTCACTCTCCAACTTCTGTCTTTGTCAGCGTCTTGGCAAGAGGACAAGAAAAGGAAATAGAAGGGAACATTTTTCGTAGTGTTTTTCTTTTTGTTATTATTATGGAGGCCACGAAAAGAGAGAAAACCGATTTAAAAAATAGACGAACACTGATTCAGTGGAGCAATGGGTCATGGGATAGCTATGTATGCGGCTTGGGATCAGCTAGGAACAAAGCGAATCCATCCATCATGAGACATTCGTTTCATAAGCAAGAAGATGAAAAACATTTTGCTGGCAAGGGAATCAAAACTAGTGAATCATCCACTGCATATGGGAAAGACAATTACAAAGGCAAAGTTATACGAATTACGGAACAACTGAAATCGGCAAATCTAGATGGGAAATGTACAAATACAGCAAGAGCCTCTCTCTCTCTCTCTCGGGTGTACACAAAAAGATCATTAACAAGGGGGATTGCGAAGAATCTATGGAATGCGAATGGTAAGCGCATAAGCAAAGCACATCTCAAACTCAGTGGCTCCACTACAATCATTCCCTAACAATTTTTTAGCAAAGTAATATACTCAATGTTAACAAAAATCCAAGCTAACATACTCCCCCCTTCTGCTTGCCAAGTCGTCCCCGACGAGCCAATTAGCACGTGCACTCAAACCATTCAAGTCATCGACAATACATCAATGCACATTCACATACCTCATACTTATTCTATCTCTTTCCACTAGCGTACTTGCAACCCCACTAAATCAACATCCATTAGTCATCAAAAATCAGTCACTTCACTTACCAACTTTGTATGTTGTTTCGCATCTTCACCTATCATGTCCACCTGTCTACAAACTCACCAAAACATTAGATCATTTTTCATCAAATTACAGTATCTACCACCAAAATGAAAAGACAATCATATCAATCATCCACATCACATAGATATACTCAGCACACACATCCTAATCCCGTATCAAAGATGCATTCTCGTCGTCCACAACATACCCATGCAAACAGAAAGCAGAACCACATTTCCTTCCCAACACTCTTCTCGGCTATTCAATCAATACATCACGAATCTCCTATTCCACATGCATACTCAACCCACTTTTCACACACACCATATATATGTAAGCAAGTACCATTCTTAAATTTCATTTTTGATGCCCTTCTCGGCTATACTGCCACCTCCCCCATTCTTCTTCCGTTTCTCATCGAGTCCTCCCATCTATTTTTCATGCCCCTTCAACCTAGGGTTTCCTATTCCCACTTTCCTTCCTGTATATCTCTCGTTTTTTCTTGCTCGTCGACTAGATCCTATGCTAGGTCACCACACCTCTCTGAAAATGATGGACACATGACAGATGCGTTCTCTCATGCTCAACAGAACCATGCAAACAAAAAGCGGAACCACATTTCCTTCCGGACACTCTTCTCGGCTATTCAATCAATACATCACGAATCTCCTATTCCACATGCATACTCAACCCACTTTTCACACACACCATATATATGTAAGCAAGTGCCATTCTTAAATTTCATTTTTGATGCCACCTCCCCCATTCTTCTTCCATTTCTCATCGAGTCCTCCCCTCTATTTTTCATGCCCCTTCGACCTAGGGTTTCCTATTCCCACTTTCCTTCATCTATAAAGACTCAGTTGTTTCTTCCGAGGATAGATTATCTAGGGCATGTGGTATCGGCTAATGGGGTTGAGATGGATCCCGAGAAGGTTTCAGTTATTTTATCTTGGCCTAGTCCTCTGGATGAGGGGAAGTTACGGTCATTTCTAGGACTTTCCAGTTTTTACTAGTTGAGTTTGCTACAATAGGCCTCACAAGGTGGAAGGTATGTCTCCTTTTGAGATGAACTATGGCATGAATCCCAATGCTCCTAGTACCATAGACATGCCAAAGAAATGTCCTAGTGCTTCGGAGTTCTTAGCAAACATCCAAGCAAATTTAGAAATAGCTAAAAGCAAGATGAAGAAAGCCTCTCATAGGGCAAAAGAAATGATCCTTTAAGGAGGGAGATAGAGTCTTTCTTCAGGTACCACCTAGATCTACTTTGCTCTCCACAGGGAAGTGTAGTAAGCTTTCACCAAGGTTTTGTGTACCTTGGAAGATAGTTAAAAAGCTAAGAGAAGTTGCATACCGATTAGAGCTTCCTCGAGATTGCAGAGTTCATCCAGTGTTTCATGTCAATAAAATTCGGAAGTATATTTCTAAGGAGGATAATCTAATAGAAGGTATTGTTTCTTTGCAGAAAGTGATAGCACAGATCATTCTCGAGAGAGGATACTAGATTGGAGACAAAAACAATTGAGGAATCGTGTCATCCAAGAGTATCTAGTAGCATGGAGAGGATTACCACTTACTGACTCTACTTAGGATTCAGAAGCTATGGTTCACAAGTACTTTCGCTCATTGATCATTGAGGACAATAATCTTTAGAAGGGGGAGAGAGTGTTAGACATTGATCCATAGGGATCAGTCCATGTGTGTGAGGGACAAGGGCTAGCTAGCCAAGGTCCCAAGCTCGGGGGATACCCTAAGGTATTCGGTAGTAATGGGAATAAGTGTTGCATGATGTACACATGTAGTACTAGACTATTCCATATCATTGCTATTTTTAGAGTACAAGACGGTATATATGGATGGGAGGAGAGTGACACACACATCAATCAAGCAATTTTTGACAATGAGGAGTGCGGACAATGGCTGGCTTGTACTCGGGAGAGCGAGCACTGCTTGCACAGGAGTCTTGCCTCCTTCCAATGGCTCTTGGAGTGTCGTCTGAACTGTGAGTGGACTTGCTTGTAGTGCAGTGAGGCACAGCAGGAGCTGCGGGAGATCTAGGAGAGGTGGTCCACCTTCTTCCATCGATGGAATTTGGTCTGCAAACACTGGAATTCGGTCTGCACAAAGATAGAAAGATATGGAGAGAGACCTGCAGATGACGATGCCTAGAGAGAGAATAAAACCGTTGTTGTATTATTGCATTGTGTGTGTGTGTCTATATATATATATATATATATATATATATATATATATATATATATATATATATATATATATATATATATATATATATATATATATATATATATATATATATATATATATATATATATATATATATATATATATATATATATATATATATATATATATATATATATATATATATATAACCAAAGTTTTGGCCGTTCATATGCTAGTTCATGATTACACATCATCGGACATTAGGATTATCTCCAATTTCAAAAAACAGAGGTCTAATTTTCATGTAGACACGCTCTCACCATGGGAGCCATATCAATCCTATTATTAGATATGTTATGTATGCATATGTCGTGGTTTTTATGCCATGTGCCACATCATCAAGTTTTTAAGTAGCTACTTTGCACGGAGAGCCCCAGGTGTCTTTAGTTTGCACTCAGACCCAGATCGTCAGAATGTACTGTATCATGGTCCAAGGATTTAGGAAGCTTGTGGTTTGGCTCTTTGTGGTCTAATCCTGTTCTTTTCTTACTTTTGTGCATCGCAGTATATGGAGCGAATCGTGTGTGTCTATTGGGTAACATTTGAGCAATGTAGAGACTTGGAGCTTACTGCATACTGCACATTCGATCTCTACAGTAATGAGATCTCATGTACAATTACAAGATAACTCTACTGGAGCCCTTGTTAAAAACGCCAGGGATGATATTCTCCAGCTTATTGTCCTCATTCTTTGACAGCTGGAATCACTACAACAGATCGATGGTATACCGAGGTTTTTACCGAGGAAAATGAACGCGGCTTTATTTGCCGCAATGCCGGTGTAAAGGTTGGTTTGCGCGTCGGTACCAAAGAGTCGGTATAGGCGTCGGTATATGCGTCGGTATATACGTCGGTATAAGCATCGGTATATGCGTCGGTATATGCGTCGGTAATCGGCTTCTGTTGCATCGCCTCCTGGGTGTACCGACGGTTATTCCGATGACACTACTGGGAGTACCGTTGCGTATACCGACGACCATACCTACAAAATTTTTTTTGGGAAGAGTGTTTTGTCTTTTTCTACAGCAACATTACCATGATGTTGTTGAACAAAGGACAATACACTCTGCGCAAAAAAAATCGAGTACATGTGATGTGTACTCTAATGACAACCGAAATATGATTTCATGAAACAGAGTATTATTGTACACAAAAGAGATAATCAGAATGAACAATGAACCATGTACAAAAGAAGTTATATATTTCAATAATGAAGCATGTACAAGAGTGTGGCAAACCACTGTCATATATGACGCTTTTACAAAATGTGGCAAAGCAATGTATTGCCATATGGAAATCAAATACAAAAATTGGTCTTCCACTCCATACACATGCAAAGAACGTTCCATATCAACAGTCCTGCAACAAAGAACATTAATGGAATGAGATAAATTCACATGAAAATTAGAAACAAGTAAAAACCAAGTTTATAAATTAATTACCTCATCGCAAACGCTCCCATGAAACTACTGCACCGCGTCCCTCCAAGTCCTGCAATAGTGCAGCCAACCCATGACTATATCCATAAGACTCCTCCGTTCGTGTTGGAGGACGACCCATTGCCAGCTCCTGAAACATATATAAAAAGATTAGAGAAATATATATGAGAAATTTAACACAAATAAATTCAATAAATGAAATGGTACTTACAAACTCATGACGCATCGTGTCATATCCGCCGCTGCCCAAATGTGACTGTCCAATCGTGTCTAGACGTGTGGCTGTGGCATTTCGCTGCTGGCGATATCGATCAGGAGTCTGCTGCTGCTCATCACGAATCATGTCCCACTCCTCAGCACCTAACCACACACGCTTTGGTAAGCCTTCTCTGAATGCATCACGAGCCTCGGATCGTCGATGAGACATGACCTCACGTGCGGTGTGCAGAATCCACTTTGAACTGACAATCGACTGTCCATCGGCTGGTCGGAACTCTTAGTAAATCGTCTGTGTGATATAATTCTTCCGATCTTTATCCTGTTCACTCCATTTCAGCATGATGGAGTATCCAAACTGGATGGAGCAGAGCTGTCGTATGCGTGCACGCATTGCTTTGCCAGCTGCATCCATCACCGGAGCTCCATCTCGGATACTATACACCTTGGAGTCATCATGGTCATGAGCACCCAAGGTGTACGTCGTGTACTGCATGGTGTACTACGTGGCGTACCTACATCTGAGATACTCGTCCTAGGAGTAGGGCAGGCGACACGACGTCCGTCGCACTGCCTCCACAACAACCGCCTCCTTCGCCTCCAGACCTACCTGTAGATCCACTCCTAGAACCTCCTGCTCCAGAGCGTGACCTCGATCTACGAGACTGGTCAGACCCTGTATCGCGCTGAGGTGTCGAACGCACATGTCTACTAGTAGACCCAGTAGGGGATGGCTGCAAAGATGGTCGTGGTCGAGTCACAAAGCTAGGAGACATACCTCCTACGGGAGTAGCACCACCCTGAGGAGTGACACCGGCGGGAGTGACACCGGCGGGAGTGACACCGGCGGGAGTGACACCGGCGGGAGTGAGGCCAGCGGGAGTGAGGCCTCCTGTGATGCAGCGGCCATATACGCAAGGGGAACCTGAGAGATGAACTCCAAAAACTACTCCTCTGTCATGGAATGTGGAGTGGCTTGAGGACTGTCTCCCATCGTGCTCTGTAATAAAAGAACTCAAATAATTAGCATGCGATAAGAAAACTAATATAGGGAATAAACAAAAAAAAAACCAAAAATTAGTACGTACAAGTGTTTTATTCAAAAGTCCTCTATTCTAGCATCCTCTTGAAGATCCGATGCACCGAGAATATCTATCTCTATATTGATGGCTTCTAAATCGCTTTCTTCCTCATCATCTTCTATTGCTTCGTCTTCTCGAACAATGACCTCTTCTTCAATGAACTCTTCTTCTCGAACAATGATCTCTTCCTCCTCAACTATCGAATGAATCTCTGAGTCCACTAGAGATTGACTTTCTTCTACATCTATGTTTTCAAAAATTTGTCTACTACGTGGAGGGACTTGTAAAACAAATAGCGACTCTGGGTCTTTTGAATTTGGTATAAAAACAACTTGCTCACAGTGTTCGGGAAGTACAAATGTATTCCTTTCATTTGTCCATAATCTTGTGGAGTCGACTTGAAGCAAACCGTTCTTATCTCGTCTCACTGTTGCGTTTCTTTCAGAGGTGACTACTTTGAACCATTTCACGTCAAAAACAAAGTAATCAAACTTTCTGAAAGATAGTTTCAAGATGTCTTGAATCACACCACAATAATCTAACTCGCCTTTTAGAGCATTATCATCTCTTTCACTCACTCTACTTTTTTGCAAAATAATTCACCATAACTCCACTATCAAAAGTAGACCGGTTTTGATCGATTCGTGCGATTCGAAAGTGTCGTCCATGAGACCATAGTGCACCGTATTTAATATACTCCCAATCACATCCTTTTGCGAGTTCTTCTTCTTCTTCAGAGATATCTTCACCCGTTGCCTTTGCTTGTGAAACCGCTGCATCTAGCCATCTGCTCGTTGGAAAAGGTGGGAGAGGTCGAAGATTTTCTAGAAGAGGCAAAAATCGAGTTAGTTTCCTCGGCAAGTTCATACCTTTCTAACCACTCTTGCATAGGCTCAGAGTTAACTATGCAAAACTTCATTGCCTTCTCTCTGAAAGCTGCATCCATTTTTCTTTGCGATCCTTTACCTTGTGGTTCATCCCCTACGAGACGAACATCTTCATCATCGCTCCATAATAAAGGCATTTTGGGATCCGATATACGTAGAAACTCAGTTATGAATACAAGAGATTCTTGTACAAGCCATCCCTCTGCCATGCTACCCTCTGGACGTGCTCTCTGTCGAACAAACCCTTTTAATGTCTTCATAAAGCGCTCTAAGAAGAACATCCATCGACTATGGACAGTTCCTGCTATTGCAACTTCATCTACTACATGAACCAATAAATGAAGTTGAATAGTGAGAATACTTATATGTATTATATGTATATGTGTGTTTGTGTATATATGTTATCTACGTATTAAAATCCTAAAACCCTAATCAGAAAGATTTAGACTTAAATCTAAAATACTAAACCCTAAAACCCTAATCTTAAATATCTAGACCTAAAATATGTATATTTCTATATACATGTGTATATACATGTATATATGTATTATATGTGCATGTGTATGTGTGCATATATGTTATGTAGATGTTAAAAACCTAAAACCCTAATCTTAAATATTTAACCCTAAAACCCTAATCCTATTTTTATATATTTGATGTAAAAAAAAAACTTCAAAATAAAAATAGGATTATATGTGTGTATGTATGCATGTGTGTATATATGTGTGTGTATGTATGCATGTGTACATGTGTGTGTGTATGTATACATGTGTGTGTATGTGTATGTGTGTGTATGTAGGCATGCATGTGTGTGCATGTGTGTGTACGTGTGTGTATGTATGCATGCATGTATGTGTATGTGTATGCATGTGTATACATGTGTGTGTATGTATACATGCATGTGTGTATATGTGTGTATGTATGCATGTGTGTATATATGTGTGTATGCATGCATACCGGTATATGTGTGTATGTATGCATGCATGTGTGTATATGTGTGTATATATGCATGTGTGTATGTATGTGTGTATATGTGTGTGTGTATGTGTATGTATGCATATGTGTATATATGTGTATGTATGTATGTGTGTATGCATGTGTGTGTATGTATGCATGTGTGTAAATTTATGTGTGTGTGTATGCATGCATATGTGTATATGTGTGTGTGTATGTAAGCATGCATGTGTGTATAGGTGTGTGTATGTAAGCATGCATGTGTGTACATGTATGTGTGTATGTATGCATGTGTAAATTAATGTGTATCTTCCTTTCTCTTCTCTCTCTCTTTCTCTCTCTCTCTCTCTCCTCTCTCTCTCTCTCCTTCTCTCTCTATCAATAGTGAATAAAAGAATCATTTACAAGTATGTTCCTCTTTGAATCGTTGTCGTCAAAGTGTAATGTAGATCGTCTCTCGTCCAATTCCAAACAATCGACGCCAAAGAACTTCTGCAAAATCAAGGAAAAGAGAAATTAGAAACCCTAAAGCATAGAGAAACACAAATGCTAACAGTACGCGCAGCACTTACCAAGATGTGAGAGCTAAGCCGAGAGAGAGTTTGTGTGTGTAGAGAGAGAGATCCGTGTGTGTGCACAAGACAATGCAGGTTCGCGCGCGCAAGTTCGACAGTACACCTACAGTACTCAAACACGTGCAAAAATGTGAAGTTTTGCTCTCGGGTTCGCGGTATGTTTAAAACTCCCCGCCGGTATAGGCGCCGGTATGGATGTCGTTATACACGTCGGTAGTTCTCAGTAAATTACCGACGCTTATTACGACGCTCATACCGACGCCTATACCGATGCTCATACCGACGCCTATATCGACGCTCATACCGACGCCTATACCGGTGACTACGGGCCACACCGACGATCCGTTTAAAACGGTCATACCGACGGTCACTTGACCGGCGGTATCTCTAAGTGACATTGACATTTTCCGAGGCCCATACCGACGCCGACTGTGACCGTCGGTATATGCAGCGTAGGTATGCCCCTCATATGTTGTAGTGAATTAAGCCTTTTGTACATTGTTAGATTGGGATCATGATTTCTTGTACACAAATCAGCGTTAAGAAGAAATATTTTTCATAAAAAGATGTGTGCTATTTATGTTTGTGTATCATAATCTACTGTTGGGTAACAAGTATCATTTTAGCTTTTTGAAAGATTTCATATTTCATTGAATTGAATAGTGATACATACTTTATGGATCTCGTAATAAACTCATTATTTTGCAGATAATAAAGCAGTATTCTATATCGTAAATATGTTATGTTGCTTACGTCAAGGGCATATGATGTTCTTTTTCGAATGATAGCTATACTATTACTAATTCATTTTACTGCACGAAAGTTGAAGTTTCCATTAATATTCGGCGTAAAAATCTTACCCTCTTTCTGATGCAAGAACCACGTTAAACATGCTGCATCTTATGTTTTATCAAGCTTATATAGTTTTTGTTTTTGCATCTTATGTTTTATCAAGCTTATATAGTTTTCGTTTTTTTCTCCAAAGTGAAGAGGAGTTGCTGATCATGCCTGAGGGATTTAACAACTATATAACGTGGCCTCTGTTTTTACTAGCTGGAAAGGTACGGAAATACTTACTTTTACATAGTTTTTATTAAAACTTTATATTTTAACTGGGAGAAAACCTGATATAAGGATGTATGTTTCTTGTTTTGCAATAAACGATCAATCTCTCTTTATTTCAGGTCTCACTTGCAATTAAATTAGCAACGGAGAATCCTGAAGAGCTTTTCGAAAGACTAAAAAATGATAAATTCATGAGCTTAGCAATACGAGAGGCCTATGCAAGTGCTTCGTATTATTACGACACTTTGATTGATGGTCACAAAGACTACGAGATAAAGAAGTTAACTTTCTTTCATGATGCTCAAATATACTTGATCAGTTCTATTTCTCCGCGTTAGTGCTTTTTTGTCCCTGTAATTCCAGGTTGGGCATTGAGCGAAAGCTTAGCGAGATAGATAAATCGTCTCCAGATAAGGAATATAAACATATTGCTAGAATCTACCGGAAAGTAAAAAAGCTTGTGTGGTTAACTGTAAGTTCCATGTTGCCTCATTTCACTTTTTGATACTCTCTTCCTTCTTAATCTTTCACAATGACATGGTGGGATTTATTGTCGATATCAAATCACCTTTTGTGGTTAAGTCTTTGATTTTATGAACTGCACAGGACATGGACAATCAGAAAAAAGTAAATATAAGGGCAGTTGCCGATGCTTTGCAAAGTATTTATGTTGATGTTTCCAAATTCGTAAAGAATGAAAAGTATGTGCAACGAGCGGATGTTCGCAGCACTACTATGCCTAACGAAATACAAGTGGAGGATATTAATCTTCCTGCAAATGAGAATAAGGTTTGCCAGACACGCTCTGTAAACAGTCTTGAGGTTTAGAAATTTGTTAACCGTTTTGCGAAATAGTGGTAACAGACTGTCGACTTAATAAATATTAAGAAATGTGAATCATGTGGCGGTTATATGTTTGGATTGTCCATGAATATACTATTTGGATACAATATAGAGCCTTTTCAAGAGGCTCAGAGAACCAGTTAGATGTGGTACTACCCTATCAAAACTCATATATTCATTCTTTCCGCGATACTTGCACATTTCCTAAATTTTTTTTCAATAAAATGCTTTTCATGTTTGAATATGGACGGCGTTGATCCAAATCATGAAAACGCTATCCAAATTACACCAACAAAACTGATGAAAAGTGTAGATATTCAACTGAATATAATATGTACAATGAATCATCTCGTTAAGATTTTCTACAAAGGTCATTTTGTATTGTTCCATAAGATTTTTTTAACCAGTACATATTTAAACACAGAAAGCTTGTTTTCTTCCCCTTCCCCGCAAAAAAACAACACACACACACAAGCAGAGAACAAGAAGACAAAAGCCTCTGGAGCCAAAATTCATTCGGAGACTTCACTGGCTTCTAGCATCAACAGAGGCGCATTCTTCTGTCCCAAAGAACGAAGAGGCCCAGAGACGGCTGCAGTTTTTCACGAATTCACTTTTCATGAGAATGCCGCAAGCTCCAAGCATTAGGGCCATGAAGGCATTTAGGTAAGTTTAGTGAGGATCACATCAAATTTTTTCGTATATTAGTATGCCTTATGGTATTTCGATAGTCTCTCTCTCTCTCTCTCTCTCTCTCTCTCTCTCTCTCTCTCTCTCTCTCTCTCTCTCTCTCTCTCTCTCTCTGACACCATCTCCACCTATGTACCACATACTACACCCAGACATGAGCTCTGGGTGGCGATGGTCAGTCACTTAGATGCATTCTCATATTTGCACTACCCTCTTGCATATAGGCTACCATAGAGATAGCACTCCATTTATCCCCCCTCTCTCATGGTTCCTCCACACCTGCACATTATGGAGACTGATTTTCCTTGTATTACCATCAATTTTTCGAGCACAATTTATCTTTTTGATTTACTGGAGACATTACCTATGTACATTAATTCTATCTCATAGGTCGAGTTTGGCCTTCTAATCGACATTAAAAATCTCTCTCTCTCTCTCTCTCTCTCTCTCTCTCTCTCTCTCTCTCTCTCACACACACACACACACACACACACACACACACATATACACACACACAAACACTTGCTCCCGAACCTGTTCAAGAACCCTATCAGTCCCTGCCATCCCCTACTCGCCCACCATTCCCTACTCACTCGCCATCTCCTTCTTGCCCGCCCTCTCCCGCTCGCCTGCCATCTAACCCTAACTGCTCTTCTCTCCCTTCCATCTCAGACCTGCTTCCGAACCCTAACAATCCATGGCATGCTTTCCACTATTCCATCTAGCACCTTCTATCCAGCTGCTCACGAAAACCCTAATCAGACCTACCCACCTGTTGATTTGCTTGTGAGCCCTATCTTTCAACACAGAGGGATTCCCCACATTGTTCGAAACCCTAGCACATCTCAAATTTAGAGTTTCACCAGCAGACGAACCTTCCGACACTTCCATTTCAACAACTTGTAGCCATTGGATGCAATGACAATAGCCAAGACAGAAGATCTAACTAAAATGGAGAACAAACGCTATGTCATCATTAAAAACAACAAGAGAACGACTTACTCAACCATTATCTCCATCATCGAACACGTCTCCAAACTTGAGAAAGAAGTGGAAGGCTTCACCAAAGAGCTTGAAGCTTGGGGAAGAGAGAAAGAAGACCAGGAGATGGAGAGATTAAAGGAAAGAGAAGAATCGCCCAAGAGGTAAGAAGATTGGGTAGAAGAGAAGAAGGCCATGTGGAACAAATTGAGTTTCTCAAGGGCTCAATTCCATCTATCACCCAAGAACAAGGTGACCTTAGAGCCGACACGAGGGAAGTTCTTAAAATAGAGCTCACTAAAGTCTTGACCACGAGCATTGCCACCAAGCTAGAGGCGATCAAAGAAGGATGAGTTGAGTAGTGAAGAAAAACATCAAATAAGTTGGAGAGCAGGGAAAGATCTTTCGAAGAAGAGAGCTCTCATTTTCAACTTTAGGGGTGAGATACACCTTCCTTCGTAAGAGAGTGGTCTTAAGAGGGCTTGAACATCCCCTTATTTACTTAGATGATGATCTCACACCCTTGCAAATAGCACATCGCTACGCATGCATGCCAAGAGTACATGAGGATTGTAAAGAGGGGAAGAAGGCTTCATACAGAGATGATCCGGTCATCATTGATAGCGAGACCATCTTGTAGGGATTTCCGGCATGTGAGATAGTCAAGGAGAAACATCTTGCAATGTGGAACTACAATGGAGACTTATGGACACATTTTGAGTGGCTTGAGGAGGTGAGAAGAGATAGAGATATTATTTTGCTTACAGAGACACATGAGAGCCTCGATAAGAGCCTATCTTTGGTTCATGGTTTCCAGTGAGAGTCTACAAACAAAGATTATGCACTTCACCACACTATGAGAGGATGAGGAGTAGCAATACTCTTCAGAGATGGAATTTCAGAGAAGGATATAGATTATCGCACTTGACTCACATGAAATATACCTTTGGATCCGATTACAACTCTCACAGGAGAGGGCCATCTACATTGCGCTATGCTATTTTTCCCCTTCGAGCTTGAGTTTCACCATCATGGATCGGGAGGAGGGTTCACCATATACCTGTTTTTCAGAGGAGGTCACAGAGTACTCTAAACTAGGGGAAGTCTTCCACATGGGAGACTTCAATGCAAAGATGGGAAGCAATCAGTGCATGGCTTTTTACCTAGAGAATCCATTCATATTACCCACTATACAGGAGCAATCTACGACACGAGTTTCAGCCGACTCTACACACACACACACACACTCTACCGTACCCATCTACTCAAGCTGAACTCCAAACACAATCTCCTTATTTATAATGGGATGAATCAGTGGCCAACCTCGAGGGGATAGACATGCATACTATGCTCATCTACAAATGGAGGAGGGAGCATCGTAGATCACATCATGGAATCCAAGGAGGCCACCCAGATACTCTGCTCCTTCACCATCCCACGTATACCCATTGGGGAAGATCACGCATATCTTGCACTATCCCTCACGGGGGACACCCACATACACTTGTCCATGACATGCACCCCACACACCACCATCCACTTCACACACGAGCTAGCTCATATATACTCAGCCCTCATTAAGGAAGATCTTCTTCCGCTTCATCTTAACACCCCACTACCCATACTCACCTCACACATAGCATCCATACTCCAAACATCCAGCACAAGTTCATTCTTGCACATCTCCCACTCTGGTCACACACCTCCCCTTGGGACCATGTGATGAAATGCTGGTTAGTTGATGAGTGAAGGTGTCTTCCGACTACAAGTTGAGAGGGCAATGGGAGAGATTACAAATATTGAGGCAATGAAACATATGAAGACCCTCCCACAATGTAAGAGTTATGGATTTGAGGAGGCACAAGAACTTGAGCTATACCGCCTATTTATGATCATGGATTGCGTTGCAATAAGGCGCACTCTACGGGAGCTAGGATCGACTACACCTATTGGGGATCCATAGATTTGGCATGAGTATGCCAAGAGATTATATGAGGTACATGGATAGCCTCCCATCTCCCAGCTTCCTGGCCCCATCCTACTAGCTCTTCTTTCTTCACGAAAGGGATGATCCAGAGGGCCATTGATTAGTTACACCTTGAGTGTTCGATCGACGACACGGGACTCTAGAGTGAACACCTCACATATACTGCCTCCACCATAACCCCATTGATTCCAAATGTTTTTAACCAAGCTATAGGGGAGGGCTTCCGAGAGGAGTGCATGGCCAAGCTTTATGGAGCGGTTCTCGATGCAGAGCTCAATTCATATGCAGAGATGGAGGGGCTATGAGCACGTGGTAAGAATGGATTCCGATGGGCTTTCTCTAGCATTGATCACATCTTCATTCTCCTTTGCCTCATTGATTGGGCAGCGGTATGTAAGAAGAGATGAACTTGTTTCTTTGTGGATTTCAGCAAAGCTTTCCATACTGTGCCACGAGAGAGGCTCTTCTGGCATCTTTAGAGCTCCAGGATACCATGAGAGATGGTTTGGGATATCTACACACTCTATGAGTGGGTGATTAGAGAGTATGTTGTCCAGGGGGATTATCAAGGACTTTTGCTAGCACAGTTGGTGTTAAGCAAGGCTGCCCACTCTCTTCCACTATATTTTGGCTCTACATCGACGAGATTTAGGACTACATCCTATGGGCTTGTGGTGGGGGAGGAGACCTCGATGGTGCAACTTTACACATTCTACTATATGCTGATGATATGGTATTGATTTCAGAGTCCACTGAGAGGCTAAAACTCCACTTGGGTGCCTTGGATGAGTTCTACACACAAAAGGGATTGATAGTAAACCTTGGTAAGACCAAGGTTATAATTTTCCACACCTCTCCTACGTGAGGAATGAAGAAGGATTCATAGCATCCAACGGACATAAAGAGGTGGTCACTTCATATATCTACCTAGGAGTCACATTCACGAGTCTACTTGGTCCCTTCAGTATGAGACAGACAACCACAAATAGGCTCACATGAGGGTATGCAGCTTTGGCCATGTTAGAGAGGAGATGTCATCAGGTACACTTCAAGGAGCTCCATCCGAAGGGATGGCCATTTGACATACTTGTCACACCGTCTATGATATATGCAGTGGGAGTCTTGGCTCCATGTCTTTTCAAGAGAAAAAAGATAAGAAAAGAGCTCTCACCCACTATCACACACAAAGAGAGGAGCACACACAGATTAGGGCAAGGAAGAATAACCTTCTTCTACTTCTTCTATTACATAAAGAGAATATATAAGAATGACCTAATACAACAATACAATGAGATCAATATATAAAGAATAACACATAAAGAAAACCCTAATGTCTACAAATGAGTGAGTTGGAAACAAAACAAATATGCCATCACTTTTGGTAGATAAATCTAGTAAAGCTCATTAAAAGTATCTTTGACATATATCGGTGTAACCACTATTCATGTCAAAGAAATGAAAAATAGTACATGTCATCCTCGACCATCACATGTTGCCCTTGATATCTCAACACTCCCCCTCAAGCTAAACATCATGTCATGTAATCCTAGCATCTTTCGAAACTTCTTGAGCTTCTCCACTCCAAGTGCTTTAGTGAACATATGAGCAACCTACCTGCTCATCTTTCCTCACATAATCAAGATCAGTATCACCTACTAATACCTTTTCCCGGTTGAAGTGATAATGTACCTCAATATGCTTTGTTCTAGCATGAAGAATAGGATTTTGTGCTAATTGTATATTGCCAAGATTATCACAGTAAATGATAATAGGATTGTGCACTTCCACATCTAAATCTTCAAGTAACATCTCTAGCCATGATGCTTCAAATGCTTCCATTGAGGAACCTCTATACTCAACCTTTGCCTCTATACTCAACCTCTATACTAGACAAAGGAACATCCGTACTGGACAAAGGTACAGTGGGTTGCTTCTTACTACTCCATGCAATAATAGAAAGCCACTAGTAAATCTTTATCTAAAACACTACCAAGTGAGACTAGAAAGCTATTAGTAGATCTTTTATATGGAACAATACTAGCCCAATCTACATTGGTGTATCCATGATCTTACCATTATGCACCTTCTTCATAAAACAATGCATAATCTAAAGTAGCACTCATATAACATAAAGTGAGTCTCAAAGTCTAAATGTGGTTTTCTACAAACATACATAAATTTGTTGGTATTCTAAAATTTGATACGATATGTTGGAAGTAGGGTGTGGACCACAATAACAATAAATCACAGGTTTACAAGATTTTTCAAGAGACGAACCTTAACATACACTCCTTAATACTCAAAAAGATGATGAGTGAGAGATAGAGAGAGAATAGACAAGATTTAAAGTGTAATGGTAAGCTATAAGGCTCACCTACACTATCTATATTCCAATGTCAAATTACAATGTATGAATATGATACAAACTGACATTGTCTACATCTAGGTAGAAATAGGAACTAGATACAAGAAATTGTGTGCCTAAGAGGTATGAAGAGTGTGTGTGTGAGAATATGAAGAATATGGAAAGTTTGGAGTTGTTCTATAGCGAACCCAAATTTTGATCAACGTAAATAAAAAACGAGTGACGTAGCAAGTAAGAACGGAAATAGACTTGATTCTCACAGTAAATCAACAATGGATGTTGTGGTAAGCTCGCAAAGTCCCTCCAGATAATCACCAAGATGCAGACCATGTTGGAGTTAGACGTCTTCGGAAGCACGCGAACAGCACAAGGAAGAAGAAGAAGCTTGGAGCGCAACACACAATACTGAATGTATTACTAGAGAATATACAAAGATAAGTAGCCCATTAGGGCAATAGGCGTATATACAAGCTAGGGGAAAAAACCTCCTAAAGAGGGAAAAAAGTGCCCTGACGGTCCTAGAGTGTTCACACACATCACTACCTAAATATATCAACAAATCCCCCCTGGGAGTGATGCGGTGAACAAGTAGTTGGCACTCATGTATAAGGAAGTTCCAAGCTATGTGGAAATCACTCCACAAAAGGAAGTAAGCCCAAAGCTTTGCGGAAAGCTTCAAACTTCTCCCTGGGAAGAGCCTTCGTGGAAAGGTCTGCAATGTTCTCCTGCATAGGCACATATGCCAAGCTGATCTCCCCAATGTGCTTAGGGCAGAGAACCTCTCCCTGACATAATGGTAGTGCACCTCAATGTGCTTAGTGTGAGCATGGAACACAGGGTTCCTCGCAACTTCCAATGCGCTTTGACGGTCAGTGAAGATGGTGGTGGAAGAAGACTGACCAACACCCAAATCAGCCATAAGGCGTCTGAGCCACACACACTCAACAGTAGCTGTGAAAGCTTCCCTATACTCAGCCTCACAACTCGAAGTGGCCACAGTAGGATCCTTCTTGCTCAACCAAGATATACATGAGCTACCAAGCATGAAGCAAAAGCCACTAGTGGACTTACGAGTGTCATAGCAACCAGCCAAGTTTGAGTCAGAAAAAGCATGCAAATATGGCGGTAGTGATCCCCCCTTGGGATAAAACAACCCAAGTAGCCGAGTACCACTCAAGTA
Source organism: Ceratopteris richardii (assembly GCA_020310875.1). Taxonomy (NCBI): domain Eukaryota; kingdom Viridiplantae; phylum Streptophyta; class Polypodiopsida; order Polypodiales; family Pteridaceae; genus Ceratopteris; species Ceratopteris richardii. Next base: position 168,417,234 of record CM035412.1, read on the forward strand.
GCGAAAGATGCGCTTAACTGCCTGCCAATGCTTGACACCTGGGCAATGCATAAACCTGATCTGTGAGACAGCAAACTGAATATCTTGCCTAGTAATTCATAAGTAAATCAGGAATCCAACAGCCTACTGATAGAGGACAACATCAAATGCATCTCATGCATCGTGAAGACTCAATCGTAAACCTGTCTCCATAGAGTGACTATAGGCTCACAGTCTTCAAGGTCAAAACGCTGCAATAATGTATCAATATATTTCGTTTGACACAAAGCTATCCACCATCAACTTGCATAAATTGAATGCCAAAATAGTGATGCAAATGCCCCAAATCAGACATCTCAAATGAGACATGTAAGTCAGCCTTAAAATCAGCAATATGCTTCTCAATAGGACCAGTGAGCAGCATGTCGTCAACATAGACAACAATGATCAGAAGCACATCATTAGCACTCTTAACATATAAGGTGCTTTCAGTTGGACTGTTCTTAAAACCATGTGCAATCAGATAGGCATGTATCTTCTCGTACCAAGAACGTCGTGCTTGCTTTAAACCATATAATGCCTTTTTTTAACCTGCATACCTGGTTTTCATGCGCTTTCTGCACAAAGCCACGGGGTTGAAAAACATACACTTCTTCATGCAAGTCACCATTCAGAAATGCAGTTTTAATGTCCAACTGATATACATTCCAACCATGATGGGTTGCAAGTGCACAAATGCTCCGAACAGTAGTCATACGGCATGTAGGTGCAAAGGTCTCATCAAAATCAATGCCTCTTTCCTGTGCATAACCCTTTGCAACAAGCGTAGCCTTATACGTGTCAATTGTAACATCAGGTTTACGCTTCAGTTTGTATACCCACTTAGTGCCAATGGCCTTCTTGCCAGGAGGCAAGTCACATAAAGACCAAGTACCATTCTTCAGTATTGCATCGTATTCAGATTGCATAGCAGCCATCCAATTTTCTGAATTTTGTGCTTCATCAAACGAAACAGGCTCATTCTCATCACAGAGACTAGATGCAGCCATAGCATAGAAATTTGATGCAAAAGAGGCACTATGAGAGCCTGATCGAGTACGATATGACAGAGGTGCATCTAATTTGTTGTCACGCAAGGTATGCACGAGCCATTTTGGCATAGTTCTTGCCTTCTCAATATCAGCTCTCTCATCAATAAGTGCATCATGTACATCTGCATCAGAAATGGAATTATCTGCATTATCACATGAAACCTGCAAAGGTTGAGAAGTTTCCTCATTAGGACCAGCACTAGACTGTCCACCTGTAAAAAGAGGCAGCGAAGTATCATACATGTCTTTTGAGCCAACAGAAGTCTCCAAAGTACATGAAAGCAATGGCTGAATAGCATCTTCCACAAAAACAACATCACAGCTAACCAGAATGCGTTTAGTTTGTGGATGATACAGACGATAGCCTTTATTTTCAGAACTGTACCCAACAAAAATACATTTTACTGCTTTATCATCCAATTTTCTCCGATGTTGTTCAGGCACTAATGCATATGCCAAAAAACCAAAAACACGGGGATTAGCAACAGATGGCTTGCAGTCATGCCAAGCCTCATATGGAGTGATAGACTGCAGCGCTTTAGTGGGACACCTATTGAGTACATATGATGCACACATGACAGCCTCAGCCAGAAACTATGTGGTAAAGCCTGACTCTTGACCATACACCTCGCCATCTCCATGAGTGACCTGTTCTTTCGTTCAGCAACTCCATTTTGTTGAGGTGTATACGGCGCTATACACTGGTGTTTTATCCCACGTTCAGCGAAAAATGTATTAAAATCAGAAGACATATACTCCCCCCCTCGATCAGAACGGAGGGTGCCCATTTTACATGCTGACAGATTTTTGGCCAAAACCAAAAACTGTTTGAAGCACATGAACACTTTGGACTTTGCCTTCAATGGATATACCCATGCATGTCTGGAAAAATCATCGATGAAAGTAACGAAGTAAAGATAATTCCCAAAAGAAGGTGTCTGCATAGGACCACAGACATCACTATGTACAAGCCGCAATTTCTGAGTGGCCCGAACTGAACCATCTTTTGGAAAGGATGAACATTGCATTTTGCCCAAAATACAGCCTTCATAAACATGCTTTCCAGGTGCCTCAAGTTTGGGCAAAGAGGACATTTCAGATTTCTGCACGCATAGCAAACTAGCAAAATTCAGATGACCAAAGAGTGCATGCCAAAACTTTGGATCTGACATAGCCTGAGAATCATTTAGTGCACATGCTAAATCATTTATAGATCTTTCATAGTCTATGAGCTTATACAGCCCATGACATAAAATGCCAGAAGCAATAATCACATCGCCATTTGACAAATCATGAACTGTACACCTGTCATCAACACAACCAAGCCAATCTTGGCTAATGCAGAAATTGATAACAGGTTCTTATTGATCCCTGGCACAAATAAAGCATCTGACAAAGTGGAAGAACTACTATCAGCAGTATTCAAAATGATCTTACCAACTCCCATAACAAGATAAGAGGAGTTGTTGGCACATGTAATAGTATTCCTTGTAGGGGCAAGCTCGAGTGAAGAGAAGAAACTGTGTTGCGAGGTAATATGTTTGGTTTCCCCATTGTCAAAATACCAAACATCTGAGTCTACTGGAGACATGCACGGCTCATGAGAAGATGGGTCAAGACTCCACACAATAGTAAATGCCCATTCTTCTTCCTGCATAAGATTAGAAGACTCTGTTTTTGGTGTAGAGGCCTCTGCAACAACCATTCCCGCCTCTTTCTTCTTTGCCTCTTTAGCAGATAGTTCTTTATGATATGATCATTCCCGTTACAGTACTTACAAAACAATTTCTGCTTTTTTGATTTCTTCTCATCTTTATCTTCCTTCTTCAAATATGCAGAATTAGCAGATTTTTGCTTACTAGTTGAAGAGCTCCATTTTCCTTTGCCCTTCTGACTAGCCAGAAAAGCTTGATCTGCAACTCGCATAATGGACCTTTTCTGCCTGGACTGATCTTCCTGCAACAGAACAGAGACTAACTCCTCAAATGATAAGGCATTTGGATTGCCGTTCATCATCAACCGAAGAGTAGAAGCAAAACTCTGATATGAATCAGGAAGACCATTGAGAACAGTCTGCACAAGTGAGCTATCTGGTATAACCTCATCGGCAGAAATCAATTGTTCCTTCAAGTCTTTGATCTTCGTTAGGAAACTGTCCATAGAATCATCTTCATTCATGTGCTCACTCTCCAACTGTTTTCGGAGGTGAGCAATACGAGCCTCATTCGTAGCTTGGTACAATGTGGTAAGTGTATCCCAAGCATCCTTAGCTGTTCCACAAGAGCGAATGTGAGGAATAATGGCACGTTTGACGGACAAAGCTATCAATGCATGTGTCTGGGAATCTCTTCCATCTACAGGAGGTGCAGCAGAAACCGCAGCACGAACAAGAATATGCAAAATATCATCATCTTTGATACCTTCTGCATCATCTTCAGTACCTGCAGTTGTAACAATTGCATGTGTGATAGGACGTTTTTCGACACCCTGCACAATGTTCCACAGTCCTTTTGCAACCAACACATGTCGCATCATATAAGCCCATAACGGGTAGTTGGTACCATCCAACTTATCCTCAACAGCCAACATACGGAATACATCACTGCTTTCAGCCATGGCCGGTGACTAAAATACCTTGATGTAGAAAATTGATTGTATCTCAAAAAGTTGAACAAGACTGCCGAGACGAATTTCGCTAGAACTGTAGCAGACTTCGAGACGCTTATATTGGCGAACAGAAACAGGTATATAAAAAAAGACAAAATAGCCTGCACAAAAAGACAAAATAGCCTGCACAAAAAGACAAAATAGCCTGCACAAAAAGACAAAATAGCCTGCACACGCGCTGCGATAGTGCGTTCGGAGGCCGAAACGAGCTCATATCGCGATTTCGGAACCACATATTGAAGCTGTGTTGATCTCGAAAACATGCTCAGTATGCTCACCAAAATTCGTGCAATTCTGAGACTGCAACCGGAGGAGTGTCGACGGCGCCCTAGATGAAGCGACGACGTGCCCTGATACCAATTGTTGGAGTTAGACGTCTGCGGAAGCACGCGAATAGCACAAGGAAGAAGAAGAAGCTTGGAGCAAAACACACAATACTAAATGTATTACTAGAGAATGTACAAAGATAAGTAGCCCATTAGGGCAATAGGCGTATATACAAGCCGGGGGAAAAAAACCTCCTAAAGAGGGAAAAAAGTGCTCGACGGTCCTAGAGTGTTCACACACATCACTACCTAAATATATCAACAGACCAGAACTCTTCCAAGAGTGTGAGAACTCCACCTCTAAGATGGCCTCAAAGATCTCCTTCTAGCTTGAGAAGATTGAGCACCTCCTCCAAGTACCCCTCCTTGATCTCCTTGAGAGGATTGCTTGTGGAGTGATGATTCAACCACGATCTTAGTCTTTCTTATATAGTATTTTATGAAGCTCTAAAAGCATTACTTCAAAAAGCAAAAGCTACAAGGACTTGTAATCGAAGGTGATCAAAAAAATCTCTGAAAAAACTCTCGTTGTTTGTTTTGCTTTTCTTTGAATTGATTTCCAAAAGTATATTTCGCGCTGCGCCGATCGCCGCCCATGGGATTTGAACTTTGGTCTATCGATCATAAAACGTTTCTCCTAGACAAACACGCCAATGCGTTATTCTTGAAAAGGGATATACATGCTCTAGTTTCAGAAGTTTTGGGACTTTTGTGACCATTGTTTCCAACAAGTCCCCCTTCAATGTCACAATGGTACAAGGCTCAATAACTTGCAAAACTTCTTACGACTTTTTCTTGACTTCTTTCCATTGAATCTTGAGCTAACTATGTATGAACTTGGATACTTGAGAAACTTCAAACTGAATGTTCGGACGTGTATTACATAGATATATCAAGCAACCAACTCCTTGACTATATAGTGTAGCATCAAATGGTCCTGAATCTACTACCAACTATAATAACACATTGATATCCATAGGTGTCTACATAGGCTTAGAATCTGTCATCTCAAACCTTTCCAATAATTTCTCAATGTATCTCTATTGTGTCGTGTAGATAAACTCATCTGTGTACTTGAACTCAATCCTTACGTAATAATGTAAAATCCGTGAGTCATTTACATCAAATGTATGCTTAAGTTGTTCTTTAAACAACTGAAGATCAGAATCCTTGGAACCTATCATGATCATATGATCAACATATATGAAAACAATAATCAAAACATCCTTTTCAGATTTAATATAAAAATTAGGAGTTTCATTTGAGTTTTCAAAACCAATAGATAGAAGGTAGACATGTATCTTCTCATACCAAGCTCATGGTGCTTGCTTTAGTCTGTACAATGCTTTGATAAGCTTGCATACTAAATGTTCTTTACCTGTGTCTTCAAAACCTTTTGGTTGCTCAACATAAACATCTTCATGTAGATCACCATTAAGAAATGCAGTTTTGATATCTATCTGTTACACTTGCCAACCAAAGAATGCAGCTAAAGAAAGTGTTGTCTTGACCACTGTCATTCTAGATGTAGGTGAAAAAGTCTTATCATAGTCAATACCTTTCTTTTGTGCATACCCTTTGACAACTAATCTTGCTTTATACGTGTCTATGGTACCATCTCTATTTCTTTTGATTTTGAAGATCCACTTAACACCAATAGCTTTCTTATCTTTTGGTAACTCACAAAGCTTCCATGTTTGATTCTTATGAATAGAATCAATCTCTTCTTGCATAGCTTTCTTCCATATAGGACCATGTAGTGCATCTTGAACACTAGCTGGTTCATTCTCAATTGAAGTAAGAGCTAAAATATTATGAATCTCAAAATGTTCTGCATAATTTACTTGGTCTCCTTGTTGTCTCCTTGTCTGACTTCCGATTCTTCCGGTGTATCCTTTATACCAATGTTCTTCCAGGTTTGATGTAACCACTTTGGTGTATTCCTAAAAAGTGGTGGTATTATTTCTGGCTTTTCAGTATCTCTTTCTTCTGGAACTCTGGAACCTTCTTTAACTTTATAAGTCAGAACTTCAAGAGGTACTCATGATGGACTAGGTATTGATATAGGTAGTGGAACTCTCTCTTCACTTGTATCTCTTAGGGTTTGAGAAGGCTCATCACCCCCCTTGTATGGCAGAATATAAGAATCCAAATTTGTTCTGAAAAATGCATGGTCATCTCCTTTTACGAAATCTAGAATCTATTCCCTCTTATCATAAATTTCACTTTCTATAATATATGCATTGCATGAGAGTAGAATATTACCTGTATCTGGAACATAGAATCTGTATCCTTTGCTTTCAATTGCATAATCAATAAAGACTCCTTTAATGGCTTTTACATCAACCTTATCACGATCTTTTTTCTCAATGTGAACATAAGCTCGGGAACCAAAAAAATTGAAGTAACTCACATTGGGCTTCCTCTCATGATAAGCTTCATAAGGTGTAATGACCTTCAAAGATTTTGTGGAAGACCTATTTAAAATGTGATTAGCTCTATGTACTACATCATACCAAAACTTGGGAGAAAGCTTTTTGGATGACATCATACTATGCATCATCTCAACAAGTATCCTATTCTTTCTCTGTACAACACCATTTTGTTTAGGAGTGTAAGCAATAGTGAGTTCAAGAGATATCTTTGTCTTCAAGAAAAGACTTAAAGTCTCTAGATATGTAGTCTCCTCCTCTTTCACTTCTTAAAATCTGGATCTTTGATTGACTTTCATTTTTAACCATAGCTAAGAACTTTTTGAAAGCAAGAAAAACCTCTGACTTCACTTTAAGACCGTAAATCCATGAATATCTTGAAAAATCATCAATGAACATAAAAAATATATGAAACGTTGAATAAAATCTATTCTCATTGGACCATTCACATTTGAATGCATGACCTGCAACTTGTAGTTGTAGCTGTGATATATCCATGCTTCTCGAAAGGTAGTTTGTGAAGTTTTCCTTCAAGACATCCTTCACATGACACTGCTGCATCATCTGATAAAGCAAAAGTAGGCAAACTCTCTACCATACCTTGATCTTTGATATGCTTGAGAGCTTTGGAATTGATATGGCTAAATCTAGCATGCCATAACTTCATGATCTCCTTAGGTGTTGTAGACCTAGCTGTTAGTATATGATCAATGTCTACCCCTCATGATTGTATGCACATTTTGTAAGGCCTCCATTATGAGGAGAAGCCAAGCATGCATTACCCAATTGATGGGAATCCCAACTTGCTGTTGGATGAAGGTCATATTGGACCATGTAAGGTATTGTAAGGAAAGGGAGTAACCAGTGAATATTCCATGGAATATTCTCTGTTGGAGTCAGAAATAGTTTATATTTGTTAGGTCTGTTCAACCAGCCTAAGCCGCATATGGCAATTACGCGGACGAGGGCCGCCCACGCTCTACCGCGCATGTATAGCCGTCCACGGAAGGCCACCCATGATCCCATATATACATGACTTCTTCACTACCTGAGAGATCCAATTGAGCCAATATACCTCTACCTTGTATCTCCCTATCTAGAGTTGTTTAGATCACCATTTAAGCTCTACCTTGAGAGCGCACGGGTCGACAACGCCATCATCTTTGTACTTTCTGTTAGTAGAAAATTGTTGAGATTCTCCTATATCTGTTATCTTCTCTACTACTGCTCTTGTGTTAAATTGCGTAACTATTGTCTTACATGGTATCAGAACCATAAGGTTCAAATAGCTTGAGAAGTATCACTATTTTAGCCTACTAGAATACTAGAATATCAGTAGATTATTCAAGTGATTACATGATGGCTTCATCGTCGAACACTCGTCTTGGTACTTCAGCTAATGTTAATGCTGCACCTATTCGAATTCGCCCATCTGCATTCACTGAAGGGAAGCTGGATGGAACCAACTATACACTATGCAAGTTCAAATATGAGACCAAGAACCACACTAGGATACAAAATTTAGAAAATCAGTTGATGAAAAGCATTCTGATTCTGAAAAGACTGAAGAATTTATCAAACGGATAAAACTTCTTCAAGACCAATTGGTTGTAGTTAGTGTTGTTATAACACTAGAAGAGCTCGCTCGAAGATGTGTATGTGTTCTTCCAGCAAAGTATGATGGATTAGTAAGAGCCTTAACACTCATGTAAGACAAACTCCCCTTACATTTGAAGATTTTTGTGCTATGCTTTTAGAAGAAGAGATTCGGTTGAAGAATCGGCAAAGTACAAGTGATGCTTCATTCTCAACAAATACAAAACGTAAAGGCTCTTCTCATGGATCAAAGAAGAAGCCAAAGAAGAAAAAGTTCACAGAAAGAAAGTTGCTTCTATTGTGAAAAGAAAGGCCATGCCATCAAGGATTGCAGAAAGAAGCAAGCCGAGGAACGAAATGGGACTGTAAAATCATTGTGGAAGAACAAAGAGTCTGCAAACATCACAGAGCTGGAACTATGGGTAGCTATTGAAGAGGTATGCTCATCTGCTCAAGCTCGTGTTGATGAACCATGGATTTTAGATAGTGGAGCTTCTCTCCATATGATCAGTAAAAAGGATTGGTATAGTTCCCTAGTGCCTCTACGGGAATCCATCAATGTAGTGGTGGGAAATGACTCTAAGTGTCCAGCGGAAGGAACTGGAACCATCTCCTTTATCACTTCTCCAAGTGTTGAGAAAAAGTTATATGATGTTCTCTATATACCTACACTTAAAAGAAATTTGTTGTCATTTTCTACAATGACAGATCGCGGACTCTAATAGGTAAAGGCATAAGACGTGATAACTTGTATGAGTTAAGTGCCTTAACTGCTACAGAAGATAAAGATGTAAGCAGGTTATGGCACCAACGATTTGGGAATCTCAGATTTGCAATTTTGAAGTAGATGCAAAGAACAGGGATGGTTGCTCATTTGCCTGCATTTTGAGAGTTGCAGGAACCTTGTGAAGCTTGTATGATTGGCAAGCAACAATGAAAGGCATTTCTAAGAGACACCAGCAATCGATCTCAAGCTCCTCCAGAGTTGGTACATGCTGATCTCTGCGGTAAAATTTCTACATCTGCTTAAGGAGGATCTTTCTACTTTTTACTGTTAGTCGACGATTATAGTAGAAAGATGTGGGTTTATTTCATTCGAGAGACGGCTCATGCTTTTGAAAAATTTAAAATGTGGCATAAGTATGTGGAAAATGAATCATGAAGGAAACTGAAGAAATTCAGAAGAGATAGAGGAGGTGAATTCTTGTCAACAGAATTCAATAATTACTGTAAGGAGCATGGTGTGAAAAGGCAACTTACCACAACTCATACACCTCAACAAAATGGCGTTGTTGAGCGCAATAACAGGACAATGGTTGAAATGGCTCATTGTATGTTAAAGGCTCAAGACATGCTTGATTCATTCTGGGCAGAAATAGTCAATACAGAAGTCTACATCCTCAATCGAAGCTACACAAAAGCACTCAAGGGGATGACTCCTCAAGAAGCATATTCTGGTAAAAAGCCTTCAGTTTTGCATTTCAAAATTTCTGGTTGTTTCTGTTATGCACATATTCCTGATTCAACAAGATCAAAGTTGGATTAAAAAAGCAAAAAGTGTGTCTTCTTAGGATATAGTGAAGAGTCTAAAGCATACAAGTTGTGGGATCTTGAGGCAAGGAAGATTTTTGTCAGCCGAGATATGGTGTTTGATGAACGACCACACTTAGTAAAATATAAAGATAAATCTACTATGTCATCAAACGGAGAAATATCTCACCTTGTGCCTATCAAAAGACAGGTTAAAGTTGAGGAGGACAGGTTAAAGTTGAGGAGGAGAAAACATCTAATGGAGAAATTTCCTTAATAAAAAGCCAACCAGTTGTAGATGCAGAGCATAAGCCACTGCCGAGGTGAGCACAACAGCTCTTTGATGATCATAATCCACATGTAGATGTACAAGAATCATCCTTGGATGGTTTACGAAGATCAAAGAGAATAGAGGAGCAAAGAAGAGCCTCAGAACACATTGTTAACATGGCTCTAATGGCAGATATCATGGGCTCGATAAAGGAACCTACCACCATTGAAGAAGCCCTTGATGATCCAGGTTGGAGAGCGGCAATGCAGTCTGAGTATGATAGTATACTAAAAAATGATACATGGGATCTAGTTGACTTGTCGCCAAAGACGAAGGTAATAGGTACTAAATGGATTTAGAAAGCTAAGTATAAAGCAGATGGAACATTAGAAAAGTATAAAGCAAGATTAGTTGCACAGGGTTTTTCACAAATCGAAGGATTTGATGTTCAAGAAACTTTTGCACCAATAGCACTTTCGTGAAGTTGAGCATGAGGTCGCCTTGAATTCTTGGACTGCTCTTGTCGCTTTGTGTGGCATTCACGTTCAACATGACCATCACGACCACAGTAGTCACATTTGGTGTTGGACCTACGGGTTGGGGGTCTGTGATCGCCAGTACATGGTCGAGACAGTTGAGTGTTACGTCTTTCCCGTCGAGGAAATTGTCGAGTGTATTGGCTGGAACCAGCCTCAGAGGCATTGCCTGCAGCAGGATGTGAGGTGCGAAGGATATCCTCTTGAAGGATGCGTGAAATAAGTGCCTCCAGTGTGTTGTGATAAAGGGGCGCCAAGATGGAGGAAGTGCTTCCAGTGGCAGCATAGTCTCGAGGCTCTCGTGGAGAGTGACACCGGAGAGGTGCACATTGTCGAGGAGTACGCGACAGTCATCCACAAATTGAGGCGTGGATTGGGAGTCACTGAGTCTTGCAGAAAGGATTTTCTTCAATGTCATCACGTGGGTAACGAGATCTTCGTGGTGGTAGGTGGCATGGAGAAGTCGCCAAATTTCTGCAGAAGTTGTACAGCGGTGCACCAGTTGCACTTGACGGTCACCGAGATGGAGCATAAGCTCTGCTTGCGCCTGAAGATCACATGTGGTCCAGTCTGGATCATTTGCAGCCGGTTTCGGCATAGTGCCAGAGACGATGTCCACAGTCCCACAGTGCTGAGCGCTTAAGAAGAATATTGACGCGTGTTGCCCATGTCAGATAGTTTGCGCCATCAAGTTTGTCTAACCGGTAGCTTCGAATAGTGGATGACATGGGTCCGGTAGTCTGGTGCGCCATGGATGCGTTGGTGATGACATAGAAGGATATGGAGACGTGGTAGGCCAAGAAGCTGTTATGCTTCTTTCTTGCGCGTGTCAGTTACAGTGATACCATGTAAAGAAATGACACGCACACCACAGGGTATACAACAGATGTTGTATAAAGAAGACGTTGCTGTTCATTGATGGGTGGTTCCATATATATACATAGGCGATGTGTATGAGTGTATATGCTACCAGATGCTGGCGTGGCATTTATTTAATTTATTTAGTTTATTTTTCTTCCTAATTTACGAGCTGTTCATTTAGTTTATTGGGAGCACGACCAATAAATTTGCGGCAAAGTGGATGATTAAGGCCTCGTGCAACAGAGATTCCTCTTGGACCACATTAATTTTCAGAAACACGAACGCGATTACTCTGGTGGGCTACCCTGGATGGAAAAACCTCGACATCCTCACCCTCTTATTCTCTCCGATTCCAGTCTCACCCAAAGGATCGATCCTGGTAAGATCCTTGTGGTTGAGCTGGAACAGATTCAAACCTCACATCAGAATCAGTGAAGATTGGAAGTGGGCTGCAGGTATAAGACAAAATGACTCTATTTGGTTCCCAATCCAAGGCGTGAGAAACGTGGAGCCTTGGAATGTCTTAAGTGCCAAGAGACTCTGGAATAAGGGATTCAAACAATGGAAGGATCTCTGGAAACAGGACACAAACAGATAGGTGGACTTTGAGGACATAGCCATCAAAGGGGAGGCCCTATGGAAGATCTGGTGGGAAAGGTGTGCTTGCAACTTTGGTGTCTCCCCCATAGGGTGGTCGATTGAGAAATCACTATTCCTCCTTGGCAAAAGGATCGCTAATTGTAAGAAATCCCCCCCTTTTTTAGGCATTATCAAGTGCTCCCTACAACAAGCTTAAACCCATGTGGGCCCGCATGAGGGTGATGAGGGGGTGACTAACCCTCTTTGTAATGCCATCTAAACTCTATAAAAGATACCCCCGCTCTATGGGATTCGGGGGATCCCATGGGCACTAGTCCCCTTCTCTTGTACTTTTCTTTTAATTAATTCAAGTCCGGGAGAGTAAGCTAAGGCCGAACTTCCTTTATTTTAAAAAAACAAAATTACGAGCTCACAACACACATGTTCATCCCGGTTTCATATTGAACCATTGATGCGGACTGATTTGACCTTGATCATGTCATTTGTAAAGTTAGTTTGAACAACCTCAAACCAGGGGATCCCCAAGAGAAGTGTAAAGTAGATGCATCCCGCTAGAGGGAGTGGTACTTCTTCAGCCATAAACACAGGAAGTAGTCGATGGGAACTCGCACTAACAGAGCAACAGCTTCCGATTTCTGGAAAGCAACTGGAATGGACAAAGCAGTCCACTCAGCCTATGAGCATATAGGCATGCGAACAACTAGTTTTCTATCGAGGGAGAGCTCCTCATCGCAATAAGACTGACTGGATTATGCATGAGTATCGCGTCGAAGACAAGGATGATGAGTCAAAAAGCAATGCAGGGATGTGTTGCTTTTTGTCTGCCGTGTGTTCAAGAAGCGGAACCAACTCGGTACGAACATGTCTAATGATCATGCAAACTAACCAGATGAGGAGCCAACTGACCCCGTCACAAAACACAGTAAATGTCATCAGGAAAAAAACAGGAGACGGGCCAACCGACCCCACCAACAAGACCTTGTAAAGAAAAGAACCCAGATGAGAATATCACAGAAGTTCAATCCTCATTCGTACTTCTTCCTCAGCTCAAAAGTCCAAAGACAACGATCAATACTGATTTTAAGAGAGTGTAATACAGATAAAAAATCTTCTTTTAGCACAGATGATGGTTAGGTGAATGAGCAAGCGTAATGTAGTGCAAAAGGTTCTTCATATCAGAGCATGGCCGTACCGTGTTCATCTAGAGTAGTTCTCTTACAGACAAAAGGACTGGGTAGGACAACATAGCTAGATATCACCTTGACTGCTTTAGCATTCCTAGTGATTTCCCACAGTCTACAAATGGGTAGGTCTTTGCATCCTCCAGAATATCAATCCACCTCTGAAATAGACCTCTGGAATTTGTGAAGATAGGTTTTAAATGCATTAGAATGATTATCACTGGTCAATCTAGAACCTCCATGGAAGAGCCCGGCTTCAAAATTTGCAAACCAACCACATATGACAATTCAACATAGCCATTGTGAGTATGGTAATGCAGACACTAAATCTGGAACCATGAGCCTCTATGCATATTCTAATTTGTACACAACCAATGCCATGCTTTGACAAATTTCATGTGAACATGCTAAGCACTAACATGTTCAATGAAAAAAAAAACCACAGAAACAATAAAAAAATATCCAACGAGAAAGGTGGAGTTCTTATGACAGCAAGTGAAGGGGGGTCAACGTAATCTTGAAGCCCCAGCTCATAAAGAGTGGATTCATTAGAGGATTTGTAGCATTGCAATGAGTGCAAGTTCCCGATGAGCTTGGCAAGCATGGAATAGAAGTTACTAGGGTCCCTGAGCCAGAGTGGGTTTCAACAACATTCTCTACCTCTTCTACCTTTTCTTCCTCCTTGATCTTATTCTTCATGGTTGATCCAATCTACCTCTTCTTCCTTCCATTCCCTCTTGCACTGTGTGGATCTTTCTAGTTCTTCTCTCTCTTCAAGTTGTGGTCTCTCCGTATCAAGTGAGCAATCTCTCCCTTCTTCCTATTCCTTTCCTATGGTGTTATCATATAATTTCTAAGCATGCTCTTCCTCTCCATTGTTTATCGTCTTACCTTCCTCAGGACCGCTCACTTTATCTCCAATTGTTAGTGAATACAACATTCTTCTTGTCGCTCTCCTATGCACAATAATGTATCTCAGACATTCTTCTTGTCCCTCTCCTGTGTGCAATAATGTATCTCAAGTTTCTCATCACAAAGTCAATCCCTCTTCTATCACATCTTCCACCATCTACTTGCTCGTCTATACCTTGATCATAGAGTTGCGATGATGTCCTCCTAAAGGTTAAATCAAATGGACCTTGTAAAGTAAGCGTTTGATGTAGGACAAGAGGTTTGCAAGACGGATTCACTCCAAGGAAATTGTATTTCAATGTGGCATTAGGAAACAATAGTTCTCTCCCACTCTTTTCAACAAAATGATGGTGCTCCTCATTCTCCACAAATTATCTCTTCATTGTCTATTGATTATCGTCATTTTACTCTTCTGCACATGAAACAAGCCGTTCTCCTGAATCTTCCACTCTCTCACAACCAGATGGACATGTTCCTTTTTTTGGGTGGTCACATTCTTCTCTCCGTAGATTATCTCACTTCCCTTCCCATGCAGCAACCTTTCCATCTTCTTTCATCATCACATGCTCTCCGGGATGGAGAGCCCTTTAGTGGTGGGCATATGTAGAGCCCCACCAATGATTGAAGCATACTTTCCAATGATTGAAGTGTACTTTGTTGTCCTTGAAAGGGTTCTTTGTACTTTCCAGTATGTCTTTGTACTTTAAGGTACCATTCTATGTACTCTAAGGTAGAGATACTTTGAATACTTGGATGAAGTATGTAAAAGGATCCCCGTCACAAAAATTTTTGATGGATACCCATTGAAATATTACTCCCTTCTCCCCTCAACATTAAAAAATAAGTGTACGAGCCTCTCTTGGTTCCAAGTGGCATAGATTCCACGGTACTTCCCCCTCTTGCCAGGTGGCATCTACTTTTCTCCCTTTCTTCTTCTCTTTCTCCATGGATCCCTCTATCTCTAGAGTATCTCCTTCTCGTGCACGTGCACACTTCCTAAGGGCATATCCAATGCGATTTCCAAAAGCACTCATGTAAACTACACGTTATCTCTCTTCTCCGAGGCGAACACAATTCTTCACTCTCTTCTCTTCATTTTTTGTGTAATCAGATTATGTGAGATGGTTCTCTCCAATCTATTATGATGGAAGGGAAAGATATCTCCATCCGTGACTTCAACAAGGTGATCTCGTCCTTCTTTATATAATGACAAGGTGGAAGACAAATTAGAGGGCTACGATCATCTATCATTTTTAGTGTCTACTAGAGCTTGTACTGAAAACCCTTGTACTTGGCAAGAGTGATGCAAAGCTCTAAGGGAAGTGTGGTGAGGAGTTGGTGCTCGTGTGGGTCAGTGCTCACACTTTTTTCTTGAGAGGATCTCTTGGTGCCCTCCCCATCACCCTCCCCATTCTTGGGTTTTGATCACTGTACTCTAGCTAGTTCATGTAATCGACTCTTTTCTTCATGCACATACTTTGAATGTACTTTTTGATCCAGAACAAAACAATCTCCCCCATTGATTTATTGTTTAAATCCAATAGTAGAAAGGTAGGATCAACCACCATGTGTTTATAGCCCTTTAACTTACTTAATCTACTAGTAGGATCAAATGTAGATCCAACAGCCCACAAGAAGTGAACCCTTCTTTGAGTGAGAAAGATACTTTTGCTTCTAACCCTTGATTTGGGTTGATCCTCACATATGATGAATCCCAAATTCAATGAAAGAGTAACCTTCCTAAGTAACTATCTATGGTGAGCTAGAGAACCTCACCTGAGCTCAAAGTCATGAACCTACCAGTGTCCAATCACTCTTACATGGCTTCTCCTCTCTTACAAAATAAAGTATCATGGAACGATTGTTGTGCTTTGTGAGGGTGGGGCATTGAGCATATCTAACACCAAATGTACTAGGACTAGAGCAATATCATGTAATACAATATCGATGTTATCCAGTTCTCTTAATGGTTAGGTAGCATCTCATCAAGTTGCGAAGGAAATTGGCATATCCATGGGTGACAAAGAGTACCAAGTCCAAAATTTACCACGTTTTCGTGTCAAGAGATCCTTTTTAGAAGTTAGTATGATAAAACCGTCATTAACAATATTACTTTATTTTTGTTGATCACTATTTTTGTGCAATGATCCTTGTTGGTGCTCTCACCATCACCCCAACTACCTTTACATCTACAATGCATATTCTTCTTTGGGATAGTAGGTGCAAGAGGGGGCATATATTTTTGTCCGTTTATGGATTTCCCTTTAGGATCATTAGATTGAAGCATAGAGGCTGAGAAATTGAGTGTGCCACAACAGTAGGAGGCTTTTGCTTACCAAATATTTGTTCCTTTGGCATCAAAACCAAACTCCTAGGACGTGTGAGATTACATAACTCCAAGGACATGTGAGAATACCTAACTCTAAGGACATGTGAGAATGACCTTCACTCCACTCTTTGAACTTGGACCATGTTTGGAATAATGTCCAAATGTCCAAAAATGGAATGGAATAGGTAGTAGTCATATTTCCCTATTTCAAGTATATAACGACCCTACCCATCGAGTGTGTGTTAGTGCTCAAGGTTCTAGGGAATGGTATGAAAGCATTCCATAAAATACAGATGTGGTTCTTATTTGGAGCAGACATAGCTGGGGTATATGAGACTCTCCCTAAAGTCTTCACAACATGACCAATGTTTGGCCACAGAAATGGAGGAATATCCACTAATTCAACCCACACGTAATATTTGTATAGTAACTCTTTCTTCATTTTCTCAACTGGTTTCCATGGAAAAACGTGTGCCATTTTTCCATAAAGAAAAACATTATGCTGCTCTAAAAATTATTATTTAACATTCATATATCTGAAAGACCATAGGTGGAATAGATACTTTATCAATAGCTTCATAACCAAGATTGGATCTTATGGTAGCATCCACCTCCACAACAAGAGAAATGCAAGTTGTAAAGAAAAGTACCACTACCCTTTCATGGAACATCAAAGTTGAGCACAATATAGTCTATTAATCTTATCTTCACGTGTTCTCATGAATTTATTCAATGTCATGATATAAGTTCCAACACAATATATATCTGAGGTGACCTCATCCTTCTCAATTGTATAATGACATGTAATTTTAGCTTAGAAGAGACTCCCTATCAACTTGTTTAGATCTGAAGATAGCAATCAGAAAAGCAGAAATGTAGTCACAAGATAACAATATCAATATTTCTGTATTCTTCAAACAAAACGAAAATCACATAAAGTTTTTCTTAGTCTGCATTCCAACGCACATGCTATTCACTTTTCAATTTTATGTGATGAGCTTTTTCGAAATTAAAAACTGAGGAGATTCCCTTCTTGATGACCGGACAATAGTATGGACTGTTATGTTTTGTGAATGTACCTTTCCTCGTTTTTGGTTTTTCAACCAGAAAGATTAAATTTATTAAACATTGGTCATTTGGTGGACACAATTACTTGGTCCTTTATAACATGTAAAGAATTTTAATATCTTCCAATGCCCCTTTTTTTTTCCTTCTTCTTTTCAGTGTGTTGACACCCTATTACCGTGAACCAGTCATATACAGCGTCAAAGACCTGTATTTGGATAATGAAGATGGAATCTCAATTCTGTTTTATTTACAGAAGGTTTTTCCAGGTATCCAATAACCACACGATACGAATATATACGTTTATTTACTACCTTTCTCCAATTTTCTAGTGCTAAGGAAAAGTTTGCTGTTTTTTCGGGATGAAGAAACCACAAGAAGAGGTGTCAATCAGAATCCACATCTCCACCTTCATGATTTACGTACATTCACATTGATCCTTTGAATAGTAATGTTGAAACATGTAGAATATGGGGCACATCACAGGTTTTCCTGTAACACATTAGTTTTACTGCACTTGGAAGGTCGACAACCAGTTCTTGTTGAGTGAATGGAGCCTATCACTATTATGGGGAAAGTAAAAGTAATGTTTGGTGTGAAGATGTGTAACATTTCGTGCCTTCCTATATTTAAAACATAAAGATGGGTTTCATCAAGTAGGGATCAGTTTATAATAGTATTCCAACACTTTTGAAAGTCATAAATTGTACTTAAAATTATTGCTGAAAATCCCATTGTCCTTTAATTTAGGTTTCCTAATGTTTTTAACATAATTCTCTTAGACATGTATTCAGCAGCTAATGTCTACAATTGCTGCTTCTTTATTTTGTCAAAGAAACGGGCCACTTTATTTTATCTGACGGAGCTTTGAATTTGACACTAAAAGCCTGTTCATTCAGTTTATTGTTCTTCCCCTTATCCTCTGTTTTCTATTATACGTCACAATACATAGGAGCGTAGAGTTGTTAGATTCATATCAAGAAGCTTAATATTCCAGAGACGGCTTTCTCTCGTGAGAAAAAGCAGAAAATCAAACTAAAGGAATAGTACACCTCAAAGAATCCAGAAGAAGGGGGCTGGCTGTCTCCATTCAGGAGTCTGCGTAAGATTATAAAAGACCCTTTACATGGGTTGAAAATCTGGAAGGGATGATCGAAACTCTACAACGTTAAAGTAATGGCGTGGTGGTGTGGGGACACACTAGGGCTCACATGAGGTAGACAAGGGGTAAATTGGGAAAAGGTCAATTGGGGGGGGGGTTATGGTATACTAACAACAAGAAAAACAGGAGCAGACAGCTAGGGGGGGCACATGGGGGATCAGCCATTCATCTCGTCTTTTGCCAACGTCAAAAAAAAATTATGCTGAGTTGTACGGTGAAAGACAAGGTGACTCGAACAGATTACTACCTCTCTGTTTTTTTTTGCTCGATCACCCAACAACTAAAAATAAGTAAAATGGCTCATCCAAATGCCTCTCTGCTTGCTTTTTTTTTTCATGTGCCCCTAATGCTGGTCATCAGAGTTTGCAAAATCTATGGTACATGTGCCCTAAACTCTCTGTTCCGTGAGCTGAAAAGTCTGGTCCAGTGACCTGATAAGAAGTCCATGTGCCCCCGCTAAGCATTGTCAAAAGAGACCAACAAGAGGCAGAGCGGGAGGCCTTAACAAATGAGGCGAGTACAATAGACTAGACAAGAGAAGGCCATCAGCCACTCCAAGGCATCGTGTACTTTCACTGGAAAGAACACAAATTTTCCACATTTTTCTCCTTTGAACTTGGTGCATCATTTCTTTGGTTTCAAACTTCTTAAGCTTAATATTAGTCTATAAGAGGAAGTGAAAAAGATATTGAACATGGAAGTTTTTAATGTTAAGAGACATTACTAACATCACAAGACCTAAACGCATGCTTTTTCACACCATTAGAAAGAGACATACCCTTTCAAACTATCATTATGTCGGGAGAGGTTCTCTCTTGGAGAAATTAGTTTTACTTATGTGCCAACACAAGATAATGCCGCAAGCTATTTTACAAAGGTTCTGCCTAGGAGAAGTTTGAAGCTTTTGGCAAAGCCTTGGGGTTACTTTCTTTTGTGGATTGATTTCTTTTCACTTGGCACTTCCTTGTACATGAGTTTTAACATCTTGTTCACCACATCACTCCCAGGGGGAATTTGTTGATATATGTCGATAGTGATATGTGTGTGAACACACTTAAGACCGTAAGGGCATTTTTTTCCCACTTAAGGAGTTTTTCTTTTTTTTTTCGGCTTCTACTATATATGCATATAATTTGAACTGATCACTTATCTTTATACATTTACTTCGTAATGCATTCTATGTTGTGTTGTTCTCCAAGCTTCTTCTTTGTCATTGTGTTGTTTGTTTGCTTCCGTAGACCTCAAGCTCGAGCACAATAAACATGATTACACCACATTACATTGAGACTATACTAGATTACACTATATTACATTGAGATTAGACCGTATGACATCACATTATGCTACGATTACACCATATTATATCACATTACACCATGTTTATCCGAGAATCACTCCACCATGCCTACCTGGCTGGTGAAGACTTTGCGTGAGAGCAAATTAGATGCACCTCTGTCATATCGTACTCGTTCACGCTCTCATAGTGCCTCTTTTGCATCAGATTGCTATGCTATGGCTGCATCTAGTCTTTGTGATGAGACTTAGCTTGTTTCGTTTGATGAAGCACAAAATTCAAAAAATTGAATGGCTGCTATGCAATCTGAATATGATGCTATAATGAAGAATGGTACTTGGTCCTTATGCGACTTGCCTCTTGGCAAGGAGGCCATTGGTACTAAGTGGGTATACAAGCTGAAGCATAAACCTGATGGTACAGTTGACAGGTATAAAGCTAAGCTTGTTGCAAAGGGTTATGCACAGGAAAGAGGCATTGTTTTTTATGAGACCTTTGCACCTACATGCCGTATGACTACTGTTCGGAGCATCTGTGCACTTGCAGCTCATCATGGTTGTAATGTACATCAGTTGGACATTAAAACTGTATTTCTGAATGGTGACTTGCATGAAGAAGTGTATGTTTTTCAGCCCCATGGCTTTGTGCAGAAAGGGCATGAAAACGAGGTGTGCAGGTTAAGAAAGGCATTATATGGTTTAAAGGAAGCACCACGTACTTGGTACGAGAAGATACATGCCTATCTTATTGCACATGGTTTTGAAAACAGTCCAACTGAAAGCACCTTATATGTTAAGCGTGCTAATGATGTACTTCTGATCATTGTGGTTTATGTTGATGACATGCTGCTCACTGGTCCTCATGAGAGGTATATTGCTGATTTTAAAGTTGATTTGCATGCCTCATTTGAGATCTCTGATTTGGGGCATTTGCATCATTATTTGGGCATTCAGTTTATGCACGTTGATGGTGGAATGGCTTTGTGTCAAACGAAATATATTGACACATTATTGCAGCGTTTTGGCCTTGAAGACTGTAAGCCTATTGCCACTCCTATGGAGACAGGTTCACGATTGAGTCTTCATGATGCTGGAGATGCATTTGATGCTGCTCTCTATCAGCAGGCTGTTGGATGCTTGATTTACTTATGCATTACTCGACCAGATATTCAGTTTGCTGTCTCAGAGATGAGCAGGTTTGTGCATTGCCCAGGAGTCAAGCATTGGAAGGTGGTTAAGCGCATCTTTCGCTACTTGAGTGGTACTCGGCTACTTGGGTTGTTTTATCCCAAGGGGGGATCACTACCGCCAGATTTGCATGCTTTCTCTGACTCTGATTGGGCTGGTTGCTATGACACTCGTGTTTCCACTAGTGGCTTTTTCTTCATGCTTGGTAGCTCCTGTATATCTTGGTTGAGCAAGCATCAGCCTACTACTGTGGCCACTTCTAGTTGTGAGGCTGTTGAGTGTGTGTGGCTCAGATGCCTTATGGCTGATTTGAGTGTTGGTCAGTCTTCTGCCACCACCATCTTCACTGAAAGTAAGAGCACATTGGCAGTTGCGAGGAACCCTGTGTTCCATGCTCGCACTAAGCACATTGAGGTGCATTATCATTATGTCAGGGAGAGGTTCTCTACTGGGGAGATCAGCTTGGCATATGTGCATTATCATTATGTCAGGGAGAGGTTCTCTGCTGGGGAGATCAGCTTGGCATATGTGCCCACGCAGGAGAACATTGTAGGCCTTTTCACGAAGGCTCTGCCTAGGGAGAAGTTTGAAGCTTTCCGCAAAGCTTTGGGCTTACTTCTTTTTGTGGAGTGATTTCCACATAGCTTGGCACTTCCTTATACATAAGCTTGTTCACCGCATCACTCCCAGGGGGGATTTGTTGATATATTTAGGTAGTGATGTGTGTGAACACTCTAGGACCGTCGGGGCATTTTTTTCCCTCTTTAGGAGGTTCCCCCCCCCTTGTATATACGCCTATTGCCCTAATGGGCTACTTATACATTCAGTATTGTGTGTTTTGCTCCAAGCTTCTTCTTCTTCCTTGTGTTGTTCGCGTGTTTCCGCAGATGTGTAACTCCAACACTCTTCTCCCTTATGAAACAAATTTTCCAACGTGGATGGCAACAGGCTCTTCAGTACATACTTATTATATCAGATTATAAATCTCAGTGTTCCTTTGAATGAGTTTATCATAAACATTTTCGTAAGGAACCGGAATTGTGTCTTGATTCAGTTTATGTGCCATCAGCATGCCAAAATCTTCTCTTGCCAACGTTCATGTCTTCTGGAACAGATGAATGGGAAAATTTGCTTGAAAGGCTCAAAATAACCGAAAAAATGCTTACGGATATACTGATTAAAGCAAGCAATATAAGTACTGGCAAGGACGCTTTTTCAAAATCAGATGCTGAAAAAGTCAGGGAGACCCGCCTTTGGGCATCATACAGGGGGCAGACACTCGCACGAACAGGTTGTTTCTCAATCTTGAAGTCTGTTACTATAATAATGCTCTATTTTCTTTTAATGCAAAGCAAGCTACACAATAAAAAGTAGCAAGTACATACTGCAGAGATGTTGCATTTACAAATTCAATTTATTTTGAATGTAAATTGTAATGAGATTCAACAGAGCTTTTCCATCGTCATGTATTTCTCCATTTTCGTAGTGATACATGTGCTGTTAACTATGATTTGTTTGCAGTTCGTGGTATGATGTATTACAGAGAAGCTCTTCGATTCCAGGCTTGTATGGAAGAACGTATGCAACTTATGTAAAACATTTTTCCACAATCATCGGTTTAAGTGCGACATCCAATCGTAAATCTAATTTTATTTATCCGCTTGATGTCAGGGGAAATAGAAAAAAATGAAATAAATCCAGAGGCAAGGGCTGAAGCATTAACTGACTTGAAATTTAGCTACGTTGTCTCCTGTCAAAGATATGGTGAACAGAAAAAACACACAGAACGGGAAGAGAGGGAGAAAGCCGAGGACATACAAGAGTTGATGAGAACGTAATTTACTTTATGCAATAAATGATGATCAATGCCATCCATAATTGCATTTTAGGAGGTGCATTTTCTCATTCCAAAGGTAATCACTTATTTCAACTTCTGCTATTGTTTGATTACAGCCATGATGGATTGAGGATCGCATTTGTTCATAGTGAAGGCAAATGCTATTATTCTAAGCTCATTAAAATGAGTGATACAGGAGAACAGGTGTAAGTTGGTTTTTATTGCACTGATGCAAATGAGCTGGAGATTTCATTGACTCTTTCGAATTCTCTTTTTGAAGGAGATCTACAAGATACAGCTTCCAGGTAATCCTATCCTTGGAGAAGGGAAACCAGAGAATCAAAATCATTCCATTATTTTTACTCGTGGAGAGGCGTTGCAGGCCATTGATATGAACCAGGTTTGTTCTAACTTCTTACTAGAATTCTTTCTTATTGCAACTGTCTTGTAAATTGCTGTGCGTTATGTCGTGTAAGAACGTGGTCATATTTATTTTTTTAAAGTCTTATATCCTAAAATATTTATGCATTTATGTGATTTTTATAAGCGATCATGACTTTTATCAACACTAAGATGGATTCTGCATTTCTGCTCCATAATTGCAGAAAGCGTTGGGATGAATTAAGGTAGGTTGCAGACCCTTTGTTTTATTAATAACTTTTTTATCTACATTGAAACCAAAAATATGTGGACAAATCTAATTGTATCTTCTGTAAAAATGGAAAGTCTCAACTCTCGAACAAAGGGGTGGACCTAATCTGGAGCTTGGATAAATGGTGGACCAAGTGGCCCACTTGGATGAATGGTAGACCACCTATCGGACTCGTATAAATAGTAGACCAAATGGCCACATGCACGAGTGGTCTAGCTTGTACAATTGCTAGACCAAGTCAATTGCTGGACCTGGACCTAGATGGCTGACTTGGATGACTAACCTGCTATACCGAGACAGCTGATGGACCTTAACCTGGACGACTAATGTACCAAGGCAACCAGCAGAGAGAGATCTGGAATGATGGTCTTGGGCATTGGAGTTGTCATAATACCAAGCCACGCCTTAACCACTCCTCCAAAGGACATTTCTATAAACATCTAAGATAACTTTGGGAAGCCTTTAGATCTGAATAGTCAAGGGTTCCATATATCTTTTCAGTATGCAACTAGTTATGAAATTTGACGTTATCTCTCTATCTAAGGTTGCAAATTGTACACATCATTTGAAGAAAATTTATATAAAATATCAGATTCATGATCCCTTCGTTCCAATTTTTTATTATGTTCCTTAATTATGTATTCCAATACCATATCTCCTTCTTTCATATCCTTATTCTTGATAAGTATATCATAATAGGCCTTTTGTCTTTTTTTCTTTTAATCAGCACAAATGCTCATTATTGCTTGCAATCTTGATGTTTCTAATTGTTCTAACTAATGAACCCTTTTAACTCGTGTTCATTCTATTCTAATTGATTACCCATTTTCATAGTACGTATTATAAAATCTATGAGAAAGAGAACATGCATTCCATACACCAAGTTAAAAGGTGTAGTTCCAATAGAAGTTCTATATGCAACTATGTATGTCCATAAAGAGTGATGAAGTTTTTTTATCACAATCAGTTCTTTTGTTATTCACCAATTTCGACAAGATAGTACAAAGTACTTTATAGTACTTTGAGTCAATCCATAAGCTTGAGGATGATAAGGTGTTTATAGTCTATGAGTTATTATGAAATAACTTGTTAAACACTTTGTCACTTTATTTTTTTTTAAATAAAGAAAATTGGCTGTTGTCCGAGCATCATTTTTGTAAGGAGTCTTGGCTTCTACCATTTGATCAAATAGTTAGTTGCCACTATGATATATTCTACATGCAAACTTTTTGGAGGTGGATGTATTAGTCTAATGAAATCCATTCCCCATTTACTAAAGGCTCTTGCATTCATCAAATATCTTAAAAGAATTTCATCCTTTCTCATTGGGTATTTTGCCCTTTGACATATATGACATCTATCCCCATAAGACTCAGTATCTCAAAGTATAGTTGGCCACCAAAAACTAGAATACAAAATCATTTTTGATATCTTATTTGAAGAAAAATATTCCCTTGCAAAATCTCAGTGAGAATCTTTGAACATGTCAAAATACTTAACTTCTAGAACATATTTCCTTAAATATTAATCTATTCCGCTCTTAAATATTCGTTCATTTAGCACGATAAAATCTTTACACATGTCTTGCATTTGTCTTTCGTTTCCACTCAACTCCTCTATGTTTTTTCCAAACTTATGTTTCAAATACTCCGCTATATTTTCACTCCACTTTGGACTCACTTGAAACATATACAAGGCTCAAAACTTTGGAGAATCATTATTTTGACATTCTTGACATTGTGTCATATACTTATCCACATCGCTTCATTTATTTGAGCAATATGCTCCCAACTTTTATAAGTTATTTAGAGTGGATATTTTTTAAGCATGAGAAAAGGCATCTCATTTATGTTCCTTTTCATAGATAATTATGCTTCTCATCCTCGGGACACAATATTCCAACATGGTACATATGCCCTGAAAGTATAATAAAATGTCTACTTTGGAAAATCACATGTTCAAGAGTTTTAACTTGAGAATAACAAACAAAAAATAAAGTTGGTAATAGAGAGGTATCCCACCCTCATATGCTATCTATATTAAATAGATAAGCATGAGGAAGGTCCTCTACTCCATAGGGTTCTTCTCATGAAGATTCAGGAACAGATGACTCATGGGTGTTGGACAGCGGTGCATCTCATCACATGACGAGTAGAAAAGACCTTTACAGTTCCTTACAGCCTCTAAAAGAACCCATCACAGTAAAGGTAGGAAACAATGCAAGATGTCCTACAGAGGGCGAAGGTACGGTTTCTTTCATTAACTCTAATGGCGATATCAGAAAGCTTTCAAATGTGCTGTATGTTCCACAAATAAAACGAAATCTACTTT
Source organism: Ceratopteris richardii (assembly GCA_020310875.1). NCBI lineage: Eukaryota > Viridiplantae > Streptophyta > Polypodiopsida > Polypodiales > Pteridaceae > Ceratopteris > Ceratopteris richardii. The sequence continues at coordinate 168,443,073 of CM035412.1, forward strand.
CAGTAGCTTCTATAACTGATCAAGGTCATCAAGTATCTTTCAGTAAGACAGGAGCTAAGATTATGGACGGTAACAACAACATTGTTGGGACTGGCATAAGGAGGAACAACTTGTATGAGTTGTGTGCTCTTACAGCCACTACAAACGTGGGCACAAGTAAGCTATGGCATGAGAGATTCGGCCACATTGGATACCCTGTACTGAAGGAGATGCATCGCAGAGGTATGGTTGCACACCTACCATCAATTGCAGAAATGAAGGAACCACGTGAAGCTTGCATGATGGGCAAGCAACAGAGGAAGGCATTTCCACAAGAAAGCAAGAACAGGGCAAGCTATCCTCTAGAGTTGGTGCATGCTGACTTGTGCGGAAAAATGCCTACACAGGCCTTGGGCGGATCTTCCTACTTCATGTTACTTGTCGACGACTATAGCAGGAAGATGTGGGTGTACTTCCTTCGTGATAAGGCTCAAGCTTTTGGTAAGTTTAAAGAATGGCTTCAGTTATGGTATTCTTTATGAAGAAGGATCATCTCTAGTCGGATACTGTGACTCAGATTGGGCAGGAGATATTGATACCAGAAAATCAGTTTCTGGATATTGCTTTTCTTTAGGATCAGGGATTTTCTCTTGGATCAGTAAGAAGCAACCGACTGTTGCATTATCTTCTATTGAAGCTGAGTACAAAGCTGCATGCGTTGCAGCATGTGAAGCAGTATGGTTGAGGAGGATCCTATGGCACATAGGAATACAAGGACAGGAGGCTACAGAGTTGAAGTGTGACAACCAAAGTTGCATGGCCATCCCCAAAAATCCTGTTTTCCATGCACGTACCAAGCACATAGAAATCCAGTATCATTATGTGCGTGAGTTGATTGAGGACGGGGTCATGGAGATAACCTATTGCCCTACTGAAGAAAATGGAGCAGACATCTTCACCAAGGCTCTTGGAAGAGAGCAACTTCTTCGACACTTTGCAAAGCTTGGGATTGGAGCAAGGAGGTAGTTCACCATTGGGTGGACATTGAGGGGGGGTGTTAGATATGCTCAATACTCCACCCTCATGTGACCACAAATGATCCATGGTGCTCTAAGTTGTAAGGCCCCCATTATGAGGAGAAGCCATTATGAGAGCCCGGACATTTGTGGAACCCTAACTTCTAAGTTAGATGAGGTCTATGTGTGACCGTTGATGGTTATAGATGATCTTTGTGAGCCTAGCCGTTAGGTTAGGTAGGGCATAAACTTCCAGGCCATTGAGTTACCATTTAAGGTGAAAATAAAGGCCCTGTGGTGTCGCACGGTTTCCCCATAGAACTTTAATGGGGGGAGTGCATAGGGGGGAGTGCAAAGGGGGGCTTGCCCCCTTCTGCAAGGTCCGGGGGGCCTATCCCCCCGGCCCGTAGGGCCGAGACGGTAGGACTTCTGGTCGTGGAGATATTGTCGGATCATATATTTTACCGACTATTTTGTATCTCCGGACTACGTTTATCTATATCGAACCGCCTTGTAAAAGCTATATAAGCACAGCCTAGGTTCAGCTTTACATAGCATTGCGCACTAGTAAGCCCTTCGTCTAAAGTCTGTCTAGATCGCCATCTAAGCTCCACAGTGGGAGCGCACGGGTGGACAGCACCATCATTGTAACTGCATTACGCTTTGCAATCTGAGAATTTGAGTTCTCTACCTCTCAATCTGCGTCGTGTGGAGGCAAAGAAGAAAGAGGTCTAAAGAGTTGTTGCAGAGGCCTCTACACTTAAAATGGAGTCTCTTAATCTTGTTCAAAATGAAGAATGGAAGTTTACTACTGCCTGTAGCTATGACCCATCTTCTCATGCGCAGTGTTTGTCAGCAATACTTAGATGTTTGGTGCTTTGATAATGGGGAAACGGAACATATTACCTTGTAGTGCAGTTTCTTTAGTTTACTTGAGCGTGGCCCTCTAGGGAATACTATCACATGTCCTTATAACTCCTCTTATCCTATAATGGGAGTTAGTAACATCATTGTGACTTCTTCTCAAGGAATTTCTTTCACATTAACGGATGCTTTATATATGCCATGGATAAAAAAAAATATGTTGTCAGTTTTCGCATTAGAAAGGTTGTCCTAGTTGTTAAATTTATTGGCGATAGATTTACAAATCAAGATCTCTCAAATGGTGATGTTATTATTTCTTTTGATATTTTATGTCTTGGGCTACATAATCTCATAGAGTATGCAAAATCCATGAATGATTCAACATGTGCACTTCAAGGCATGCACACTTCGGTAATATGAATTTTGCTAGTTTGCTTCATCTACAAAAAATTGAAATGGTGTCATATCTTTGCAAACTTGAGGCACCTTGTAAACATGTATGTGATGAGTGTATTTTGGGCAAAATGTAGTGTTTCTCCTTCCCAAAAGATGGTTCAATTTGAGCTTCCCATAAATTGCAGCTTATTCATGGTAATGTTTGTGGTCCTATGCAGACACACCTTCATTTGGGAATAACATGTACTTTGTGACTGTTATTAAGTACTTCTCGGGGCATGCATGGGTGTATCCATTGAAAGAAAAGTCCGGAGTGTTTATGTGTTTTAAAAAATTCTTGGTTATGGTTGAAAATCTATAAGCATGTGAATTGGGCACTGTTCATTTTGATAGAGGGAGGGAATACATGTCTTTTGAATTTAATGCATTTTTTATTGAGCATTGGATAAAACATGAGTCTATAGTGCCATATACACCTCAATAAGTTGGAGATGGTGAAAAGAAGAATGAGTCTCTCATGGAAATGATGACGTGTATGGACAAAAGTCAGGCTTTACCACATAGCTTATGGCTTGGGGCTATTATGTGTGCGGCAAATGTACTTAACAAGTTTTCACCAAAACATTGCAATCGATCACTCATATGAGGCTTAGCATGATCGTAAACCATCTATTGCTCGTCTACGTGTCTTTGGTTGTCTTGCATATGCATTAGTCCTTGAACAACAATACAAAAGATTGGATGATATAACAGTGAAATGTATTTTCGTTGGGTACAGCTCAGAGAACAAAGGCCATCCTTTGTATTATCCATAGACTAGACACATTTTGGTTAGCCGTGATGTTAACTTTATGGAAGATGCAATTCAGCCCTTAGTTTCATGTACGAAGGAGACGTCAGCTAGCTCGAAGGATGTGTATGACACTTTTTTGCTTCTTTTTAAAAGTGGACATTCGAGTGCGGGTCTAATTGAGGCGATTTATTAGCCTTTATAAGTTCCGAATGATAATGCAAATCATTCTATTTTTTATGCCAATTTACATGATGCACTTATTGATGAGAGGGCTTATATAGAAGAGTCTATTAAATATGCCTAAATGGATGGTGAAGACTTTGAGAGATAGCAAATTAGATCCACCTTTGTCATATCGTACTCGATCATGCTCTCATAGTGCTTCCTTTGCATCATATTGATATGCAATGGTTTTCTATAGTCTTTGTGATAAGAATGAGCCTATTTCTTTTGATGAAGCACAAAATTCAAAAAATTGGATGGTTGCTATGCACTCAAAATGATGTTATTTATGAAGGCTGATACTTGTTCTCTATGTGATTTGCCTCGAGGAAAAAAGGCCATTGGCACTAAATCGGTATACAAGCTAAAAGGTAAGCCTAATGGAACAATTCATAGGTATAAAACTAAGCTTGTTACAAAAGCTTATGCTCACAAGAGAGGCATTGATTTTGATGAGACCTTTGCTCCCACATGCCAAATGACCACCGTTCGTAGCATTTGTGCAATTGAAGCTCATCATGATTGAAATGTACGTCAATTGGACATTAAAACTATAGTTTTGAATGGTGATTTACATGAAGAAGTGTCACATGGTTTTGTGCAAAAAGGGCATAAAAACAAAGTATGTAGGTTGAAAAAGGCATTATAGCGGTCACCGAAAACCTTTAGGCTACAGCGTGTCCGTTTCCGTTTCCCTAACAACATGGTCTCTTTAGCCCCAACATGGTCTCTTTAGCGCATTCCCTACATGGTCTCTTTAGCCCCAACATGGTCTAGCGCCTTTTCTTTCGCTACACCATGTAGGGCTACAGCTACACCATGTTAGTCTTTGAAGAAAGCTCCACGTGCTTGGTATAAGAAGGTAATGCCTATTTGGTATGAGAAGATACATGCCTACTTGCCCACACATGGTTTTGAGAATAGCCAAACTCAGAGCACCTTATATGTTAAGCGTGAAGATATACTTCTAACCATTGTATATGTTGATGACATGATCCTCACTGGTCCTAATGAGAAGCATATTTCTAAATTTAAAACTTATTCGCATGCCTCTTTGAGATGTTAGATTTGGGGCATTTGCATAAGTATTTGGGTATTCAGTTTATGCAAATTGATGGAGAAATACCTTTGTGTCAAATAAAATATATTGATACATTATTGCAACATTTTGCTCTCTCTCATATCAACAGGTATATGCATAAGATATTCAGTTTACTATCTCTCAAATCAGCAGGTTTACACATTGCCAAGTTGTCAAGCATTGGTAGGCGGTTAAGCGAAGCTTTCACTACTTGAGTGGTAACCGGCTACTTTGATTGTTTTATCCCAAAAGAGGATCATCACCGTCAAATTTACAAGCTTTTTCTAACTTAGACTCCACTGGTTGCTATGAAACTTGTGTGTCCACTAATGGTTTTTGCTTCATGCTTGGTAGCTAATGCATATCTTGGTTGAGCAAGAGGCGCCTACTGGCCACTTCTAGTTTTGAGGCTCTATATAGGGAAGGACTATCGAATGTGTGTGTCTCATACGCCTTTTGGATGATTTGGGTGTTGGTGAGTCTTCTTTCACCACCATCTTTACTTCGAGTGAGAGTGCATTGGTAGTTTTGAGGAATTCTGTGTTCCATGCCCGCACAAAGCACATTGAGATGCACTATCATTATGTCAAGGAGAGGTTCTCTAATGGAGAGATGAGTTTAGCTTATGTGCCACATAGGATAATGTTGCATACCTTTTCACAAAGGCTCTGCTTAGGGAAAAGTTTGAAGCTTTTCGCAAAGCTTTGGGATTACTTCCATTTGTGGATTGATATCTTTCCACATAGCTTGACACTTCGTTATATGTGAGTGCAAGCTCCTTGTTCACTGCATCATTCCAGGAGGGGATTTGTTGATATATTTTGGTAGTGATATGTGTTAACACACTTAGAATGGTCAAGGAACTTTCTTCCCTCTTTAGGAGGTTTTCCCCCTTGGCTTGTATATACGCCTATAACCCTAAGAAGTCGCTTATCTTTGTACATTTACTTGGTAATACATTCAGTGTTGTTTTGTGATCTAAGTTTCTTCTTTTCCCTTGTGCTATTTGTGTGCTTCCCCATACCTTGAATTCCAACAGAAAGTAGGATGAAGGTCGAAGCTTGGGGAGAAGCATTGGAAATCAAGCTCGAACCTTAAAAAACCTGAGCCTATACAAAGTAGATTACATGGGCCAATTAAAATGCACGTGAAAGCTTGACATTTTACTTGTTAGCTCTCCCTTGATTCCACGAAATAGATCGTTTAGATTTAGGCTTAACACTGAGGTGTATGTGATTGGAAATTCATTCAAAAGTTGAAGCACCTATCATCAACCACAAGATTAGATAATGGCACAATGATGCTCGTCAAGGATTCCAAAGACACTAGCACAACACAAGGTATCCCTACAAAAGTTTGAACGAAACAGATAAAGGTAAGGGATGTACTTTCCACCTATTTCATGTCAAAGAATAATAGGCCGTTTAAATCATGGAAATGCCTTTGTGATATCACAACATCTATAGGAAGTGATCTGGATATAACGCTAAGATGTGCACGAGTTTGGAAGTTTTTGAACAAAATGATGAAAATTATGAAAAGCAAACTCCTCATCAAGATGACATCAACAATCTTTTCCGTTAAAAAGTTCAACAAAGACATAGTAAATGCATGGGGTGAAACACATAAGAAATATATGGTAAGTACAAGTTACTAGATGCTTGTATGTAGAAAATATAATTGATATTTACATGTATTATTTTGGAGCATATTTTTTAACCTTGTTAGTTGAACACGCCACTCAAAAAGGATAAGTGAAACTAAAGATTCGTAACAATATTGATCGTATAGTATTTACTTTTCAACTTGCTTGTCCTTTTTTCTGATAGTCACGATATTCTCTTGTTCAAACTGCTTAAAGGATAATTATTTTGAGGAGGCCCTTAAGATGCGAAACCTGCTAGAACAGTTCAAACCACCTGATAAAGGTCCTCAAGCAACTGTACTTGGAGTGCGTGAACACATTTTCACAGGAAGGTACTGGCGATGTACAAAAGAGACAAGCTCATGTGATCATTTTCAGACACTCATTTGATTATCTGTTTCCTGCATTCAGTGTTTCATCCTTGGCATGGTTTATGTCGAAGCAAGAGGCAAGTTTTGTCACATTGGGGCAGCGAGTCCTCGCAAGGCCTTTAAGGTGAAGTTCAGTTTCAGCAACTTTTTCCATTCAACACTCAAAGTTGCTAATAGCAATTCTTGTGATCACATGTTTTCTTACTTCAGAGTGAGAATGCATTATGGTCATCCTGATGTATTTGATAGGCTGTTTCATCTTACAAGGGGAGGAATGAGTAAGGCTTCAAAAGCAATTAATGTTAGTGAAGATGTCTTTGCAGGTTCGTTAGCAAGACCTCCAAACCTGTACAGTAGTGATTTGATTAGATGCATGCAAAGCATATACAAATGAACAATTTCATTGTGAGTATTTGGAAAACTGATCGATGTCAATTGCATTCAGATTGAACAGTCATGAATATTGACATCACACAGTGAAAATTTACATTTATCCTCGGTAAAAATGGAGGAATAAAGTTATACATTATGTGAAAAGAATCATTCTAAAAAGGGAAAAAAAAACACGACTTGCATTACAAAACAGAACGTGGTGAGCTTTTCCATGTGCATGAATAAAGTGCGACATGGTAGAAGATTAGAACAAATGGCAGGATGTATTCACATCCTATAATGCATGGTAAAGATGATAATTTGTTAGTCTGTGCATTTATAAAAGCCAAAAACAAGAGATTCTTCTTTTATGAGTTTGCTTTCAATTTTTGCTGCAGGTTTCAACTCGACCATGAGAAATGGAAATATCACCCACCATGAATATATTCAGGTAGCATGCGAACTTAAGAAGTTAACCCAGGAAAAGAAGAAAAGAAAATCATGTTACTTGATGTTACTCCAATGTCTCATAATCTTTGGTATTCTTACTAATGTCTTTAATTATAGGAAATAAATTCATATTGAAAATTGTTTTTTTGGTTTGATCTTTGTGCATCATTTCTCGATGTACATTCGTACCCCTGTGATCTTTTTTGCCGCTACCTTAACTAACTAACTTCTGTCACTCAACAGCCTTGCTTGTCTAAGTATTTCTTGTTTTGTGAATCATGGGTGGAGAAAGTATAGAACAAATTGTAGGATGAGTGCATCTATGGCATAGGGAATGTGGAGGGAAGGAACTGACACACAGGTGGTGGATAAATATAGATAGATGGAGACCTACAACATGCACCAAATGCACCAAAGGCTTCTATGTTATGTTATTTCGTCAATTGTTCCCCTTGAGCTCAAAATGATTGTGTATATGAGAAGTACAGAAATCCATGTAAGCATGAATTCAAACATGAAAAGAATTCAAAAGTTTCGAAATTGTCAATCATTCCTATAGTAGACAAATTTCTCCTTGAATAGGGCTTTGTGAAGATGTCCATAACTTGTTCTCTAGTTTTGCTTTAGCTGAGCTTCATTTCCTCATGGATAACCATCTCACAAACAAAGTGATAATGGATTCTGATATTCTTGTCTCACATGTTAAGCTAGAGACTTTGCTAGCATAATGTTGCTCACATTGTCACATTTGATTAGATGACCATTTTTTTTTCTATGTAGACTGCCATATCTTCAAGCAATTATTTGGATTCCATCCTTGATAATAGATTTTGATATGCTTCAGTCTCACATCTTAAACTAGAAACTTTGCTAGCATAATGTCGCTCACATTGTCACATCAGATTAGGTGACAACTTTTTGTCGACGTAGACTCCCATATCTTCATGCAACTATTTGGTTTCCATGCTTGATCATGTGCAAGTATGTTTCTTGCGATTATGAAAAATTCCTCTCTCTCTCTCTCTCTCTCTCTCTCTCTCTCTCTCTCTCTCTCTCTCTCTCTCTCTCTCTCTCTCTCTCTCTCTCTCTCTCTCTCTCTCTCTCTCTCTCTCTCTCTCTCTCTCTCTCTCTCTCTCTCTCTCTCTCTCTCTCTCTCTCTCTCTCTCTCTCCAGTGGAGTGCGATCGAGAGGCCACAGGTACGTATGATCTCGCGATTATTTCGTGGGAAACAGTCGGTGCCACATGACATCATCAGGGCAGAGCTAGCTGCACCACCCATGGCAGTAGAGGCACTATTCCAGACTATCTGCTTTATTCAGAGGATTAGGGACCTCCCTACAGATAGACTCACACACAGAGCTCTTGAGACATCTATACAGATATCAGAGTTAGGATATGAGAGAGCTTGGTACACTCAGGTTAGAGTCTGGTTTGATAGTCATGGACTTGATATGGACAAATTGCCGCCTTTTCAGTATGGCCCAGACTCACCTCACATCCACCTCTCTCGTCGTGAGAGGAATGTTGTGCTCAGACAGGATCTCTGGCAGCTCTACATTAGTCAGACATGGCACACACCACACATGGGATCGAGACTATCGCACTATCGAGACCAGTTCATAGACATACTAGCTGACGGTTTCATCCAGCGACCACGCTACATGGATACTCACATGCCTCATAGCTTGAGGGTAGCGATTGGCCAGCTGAGAGTCTCATCACACCGACTCGAGATTGAGACGGGCAGAGCCGCAGACATTCCCAGAGAGGAGCGGATATGCAGAGTATGCAGAGTAGAGATGGAGGATGAGGAGCACTTTGTATGCAGATGTAGCGCATATGATGGCATCAGAGGCAGATACGAGACTCTGTTTGCAGGGCAGCCCACCCTCCGAGAGATCATGGACTCTAGAGACCAGCGACAGCTCGGGCGATTCTTACTAGAGATACAGAGTCACAGAGATTCCCTACTCCAGCCTACTGTAGCACTCCATACAGGAGGGAGACAGAGTCAGCTCACTGACTTCTTTATTCCACGACGTGCTGCAGCCCTCCCCCCCTCAGCCCACACACCGAGCGGGGTGACTCTTCAGCAGGCTCAGATATCTCGAGCTAGGAGACGACCCCGTGCTATAGGATATCGGGCCCCGAGACTTCACCGACACCAGATTGCGGAGATCCAGGCTTGTGACCATCGCGCCATGGAGGAGAGACGATCCCAGATGATGGCCGATCCCGTTGCAGCCATCAGGGTGGCCCTGACTCCACCTCCACCTATGTATCACATATTACATCCCACCCACTAGCACAGGGTGGAGCTAGTTAGTCGTTTTAGTCGTTTTAGATGCATTCTCATGGTTGTTGTACTACCCTTTTGCATATAGACTATCATAGATATCGCACTCCATACACCCCCCACCACTTTCATGGGCATCCCCACATGCATACTACGGAGATCTATATCAGCTTAACCAGTTTCTTTTCAGCACTTTTATCTTTTCTGATTGACAGAAGATACACCCATGTACATCGATTTGTCTCATAGGCCGAGTTCGGCCTCCTAATAGACGTAAAAACACTTTCTTTCTTTCTTTCTTTCTCTCTCTCTCTCTCTCTCTCTCTCTCTCTCTCTCTCTCTCTCTCTCTCTCTCTCTCTCTCTCTCTCTCTCTCTCTCTCTCTCTCTCTCTCTCTCTCTCTCTCTCTCTCTCTCTCTCTCTCTCTCTCTCTCCCTCTCTCCCGCCCTCCCTCTCTCCCTCTCTCCCTCTCTCTCTCTCTCTCTCTCTCTCTCTCTCTCTCTCTCTCTCTCTCTCTCTCTCTCTCTCTCTCTCTCTCTCTCTCTCTCTCTCTCTCTCTCTCTCTCTCTCTCTCTCTCTCTCTCTCTCTCTCTCTCTCTCTCTCTCTCTCTCTCTCTCTCTCTCTCACACACACACACACACATCCATGGGCTCGGTACCAATCTTGAATTTTTGATGCTTCATTCTAACTTTTTGGTCCATCGTGCTGGATTCTTTTCATAATGTAATTTCATAGACTTCTTGTCCAAGTTCAATTTATCCATTATGCGTCCCAATCTAGTGGAGAGTCTCAATGATTATTCGTCTCTAACTTTTTTCTATGGTCTTATAAATCCAAGAAATTTTGTCTTGCATTCTTCAATGCACTAAGAATAATGACAGTATATTCATCATCAAGTTTTGAATTTTATACATTTACTTGTATCCTCCCTTTATCCTTTTACCTTCCTCTCAGGATAGTGCTTTAAACTATCACTTCATGAAGTCCTTAACTATAGAGAACTTATATGATCCATTCTCTTCACCATCTTGATCATGATATGGAATCTTTGGATTATACTCATCTAATCTTAAGCATAATATAGTTGCTAATATGCATCCTCATTTAACATTTCCATATCTCTTAGTAACAACAAAAAGTTTTTTCACCAAATATAACATCTCAGCTTATCAGTAACTCGTTTATAATAGGTTTGTAATATTTATTGCTTTCTGTTTTTTTCATCCATGTATTCAACAAATATACATTGTTTAGACTTTGGCTTAAATGTATGTCTTAATGTGCATACCATATGATTCCAAACACTTTCAGTTAGTTCATATTTTTTGGTTTATATTGTGCACCATTCCATATGGAGCCTCATTGATTACATGACAAGTTGTATGACAAACTATTCATATATACCAAATATTCTTTTCATTTAACTTTCCTTATCGAACTTCTTCAATACACGATTCTTTCTTTTAGAACCATTTTGTTTTGGTGTCTATATGCATAATAGTTTTATGCATATGCCATGCTCATCAAAGTAATAACCAAGATCTTTTCATATGTATCCCCCTTGAATTCAATCTCACCTCTAGAGCTTGGGAGTACCGTTGTAGATGGTGAAGTAGTATATGCGAGTACACTATAATCTCGTACTATGCATACTATTGTATACAACTTTACCATGTGTTTCTCATATAATACATACTACTGCATACAACTTTGCCACTTCACGGTACTGAAATTGAAAAGAAGGAAAAAAAGAAAGACATAGGGATAACCAGCTAGAGTAACAAAGTAAGTAATGCAATAGGATCCATGAACTATTCATATAGGCAGAGAGCTAGAACGTCCCAATACAACCCTATCTTCTGAACCACCCAATATCCTCACACTGGCACCAATTGGTAGGAGGGAAGTCTGCTGTTGAGCAAAGCAGATCTTTTAGAACTTAGAACTAGTTCTGGGCTTGTGAGTAACTTAGGATATCTCTATCCTCTATTAAATCTATCACATATCATCTATCATGCGTCATCTATGTCTTTTCCTTTAAAGAACCTTCCTTTTATAGATCGAGGATAGGTTACAAGGAGAGTTGTATGTTACATAAGAGTAATGGGTAGTTAATGTAGTGGATGGTTTTAATTGTCAACACCACAGTACCAGACTTTGTCTTGTAGTGCTGAGTGGTCCGGGGTCATTGACCGCCTTGTCAGTTTTGTTTCTGTCCTCACCTTTTCAAGGCTTCGCCTAGTTGTCCCTTCGTGAATTTAGGCATCTTTGCATCATTTCCAGTGATTGGGCTCCCTGGTGCTCAATTCCAGCACTTGGGCTCCTTGGCGCCCAATTCAAGCACTTCAGCTTCTTGGCACCCAATTCCATACCTTGGGCTCCTTGGCGCCCAATTCAAGCACTTCGGCTCCTTGGCGCCCAATTCAAGCACTTCGGCTCCTTGGCGCCCAATTCAAGCACTTTGGCTCCTTGGCACCCAATTTGAGCACTTGAGCTCCTTGGAGACTAATCCCCGCATTCTGGCATCTCTCTGTTAAATTTTTATTCTATAGGTTGCCTGCAACTAGTGTCTCTCCGTCTCAGAGAGATGTCATAGGAAAAAATACTGCTCTCTCTCTCTTTTTTTTTTGTAATCAAGTGTTTCAAAGTAAGAGATGCTGATGAAAGAAAATGGATACCAATGAACTGCAGATTACGTAATCGATGCTCAAGGTCCATGCATGTTTGCCTATCTTCATGACTTTTTGTTGCAATTTTTGTAAACATATTTTTTGCCACATCCATTTGTGCCTTAATGGACTCTAGTGGAGTAGAATGTGCGGGTTCTCTGGGATTGGACTCGTGTGGGATAGGATGTGATTCGACGGGGAGTGGGTATTGTGGAGATGACGATGGGGTGCATAATGCTATGAATTGCAACTCTATTGGATCAATAGGTGGGACAACATCTATATGGATTGTGGGTGTTGAAACTCGTGAAGTGGATTTAACTTTAGTGTTTGGTGGTGGTAATGAATGATGTGTGGTATATGAAGGATGAGGAGATGAATGAGCTGGAGTACGAGATTTTTTAGCTTTGCTCTGGGAGGTTCTGGGTATTGCACTGATTTGTGGAGGCTTGGCGCTAGGGAAGGATTTTGCCTTTTTTGCTGATCTTGCATATCCTTGTTCTTCTATTGGGAGTACGTCAAGCACCTCTCTAGAATCCTTTTGGATCTTCATTCGCCGTCGCTTCTTTTGATTATTGGGAACAGGTTGAGATGCTTCTGTATACTTGCAAATGTGCAACATCATGTGCGTTCCAATGACTTTGTAAATGAATGCTTTTTTTGGCCACTTGTTGGCTGCACCTCTTTCTCCTTTCTGCTAGTGCCTGGTGAAGCATTTTATGGTACAGATAAGCCCTTGCATGGACAAAGCAGTATAATGGTTCACAGATTTTGATATCTGTGAAGTGTAAATTATCTTTGAGAAGAACATGTGCTTTAAACAAGACTAATCTTTTTGCCATAAGAGGAGCACAATCCATTACTGAGAACATAGGCGCGCATGCATTGAGGATGTCCTTAGAATTCATTTCTGCATATCCTCCTGTTTTTTTGGATTCAGGTATGTCCTTAGATCCAAGCATTACAGCTAGCTTCGCTTTTTGCTATCTGACCTGCTGGAATGGCTAGAAAAGATTTGAAAAGTTTTAGCAATGTCTTACCGTATTCTTCCGGGTTACTCAGAGAGAGTAATGTTGTTTTTGCCAATGTATCAAGCCCCATCCTTGATAATTCTTCTATAGCAAAGGCTTCTCGAAGTATGCCTGCGATACTTAAGTCAATTTTGAGGGATGGTTCATTAGGGATATAGACTATCACCTTTGTCGTAGTCTCTACGTTAGGCATGTTAGGCTTGTTGATTTAGACTGTTAGGCTTGTTGATACTCTTAAGCTTGTTCTGGTGAAGCCACATATAAGGAGTCATTGGATTCACCTGATGTTGAAGAAGACTGTTGTGATTCTGTGTCTGTATTGAATTCAGAGGCCATATCTTCTTCCATGGAGGATGCCATTTATAGGAGTTGATCAATGGCTTAGTAGTGACTGTAAGCGAACTGTTTATGTAACAATGAACTGGTCACTATTCATTGCTTGTTATAAGCTAAACAGGTGAGATCCTAGCAGGTTGTTCTTGCGAGGGAAGCTCTGATGGCTGCCGAATTCAGATGGAGTTGTCGTTCTGGATGCTGAATTAGCAGAATTCAGATCAGTTGGAAGACGTTGGAGTCTTCAGATCTTGGTGGCTGTAGAGCTTCAAGAGAATTCAGAACTTCAGAGCTTGGTGGGTTGTGAAATCAGTGCTGCAGATCGGTTGAAGTCTTCGGAGCTTGGTGGCTGCAGAACTTCAAGAGAAATTCAGAATTTTAGAATTCGGTGGATTTGGAATTCAGTGCTGCTGGTTGTCAGAGTCGGTAGGAAGATGCCAAGAAGGATAAGAGGATGCAATGCATGAAGGAGATGAGAGTGTAGGGGACTCTCCAAGAGAGCACGGAGAGGGAAGAGTCAAGTGTGTGCTCGCCTAGCTGCTTGATGAGTTCATAACCAACTGTGATGGTTCATCATTGATGATGATAGAGTATATAAGGCCAAAATTAGGCGCATAAGGCTAAAATTGGGGATTCTATTTTTAGCATGGCTTATTTTTAGCGAGGTACTGGAGCCTGTCGTCTTTTGTACAATGGCCAAATTTTGCCTAATTTTGGAGAGTGGAGCCTTGGACGTCGCCTAATCCCATTACAAAGCAAAAGTTGGCGTCAAATGATAGTATCACCCCCGCCTCATAAGCCATATGTACCTCTCTGACTAGGTTTTTTCCCTTCAAGATTGGATGTTGACCAGTTAAGAGCTCCAGCAGAACCACTCCAAAGCTATACACATCACTTCTGTCCGTTAGCTTGCGGCTTAAAAAGTACTCAGGATCAATATATCCCGGAGTGCCTTTCACAAGCATCGCTTCCACTTGGCCAGCAGCAGCACCCTCTAGCTTGGGATCTGGAGCAAGTTTTGGGAGGCCGAAGTCAGCAACTTTGGAAGCTAGCTTCTGATCCAACATGATGTTTGTAGCTTTGATATCACAATGGATTAAGAGAGGATTCGCTTCAGTGTGCAAATATAGAATGCCTTTTCACTACAACATATCGAGGGTATACCGAGGCTGCTACCGAGGAAAATGAACGGGCACAATTTTTTCGCGACGTCGGTGTTATAGTCGGTATGCGCGTCGGAAACATAACGTCGGTATGGGTGCCGGTATGGGCGTCGGTATCATCATCGGTATTACCGACGATCATACCGACGGCTGTGCTGGGTGTACTGATGCCCATACCGAAGACTCTACTAGCGTACCGACGCCCGTACCGACGACCATATATGCACAATTTTTTTTGGGCAGAGTGTGTTGTCTATTGCTACAGCGTGATGTTGTTTAGCAAAAGACTATACACTCTGTCCAACTCTATACCGAGTACATGTGTTATGTACTCTAATGGCAACCAAAACATGATTTTATATGAGCAAAAATCAACCATGAATCATGTACAAAAAGTTGTATATTCCATAAATGAAAGATATACAAGAGTGTGACAAAGCACTTCCATATAGGAATAGAATACAAAATTATGGTACATCATTGTCGCATAAGAGTGTAATACAAAATTGTGGCAATGTGAAAAAGCACTTCTATATAAGAATCGAATACAAAATTATAGTACGTCATTCCCACATAAGAGTGTAATACAAAATTGTGGCAAAGCATATACGTAAGGGGATCAAAACATTTACACCTGCAATCCTGCAACAAAGCATGTGTAAAATGAGACAAATTGACATGACATTTATAAACAACAACTAAAAATACGAAACCAAGCTATAAGTTTACCTAATCATAGAAAAATTTCCATGAAATGATTGCACCGCATCCTTCTAAGTCTTGCAACAGTGAAGCCAATCCATGACGATATCCAT
>CM035412.1:168484528-168502028 GCA_020310875.1 Ceratopteris richardii
CATATATATGTATATATGTGTATATATGTATATACACATATATATATATATATATATATATATACATATATATTTATTATATATGTATATATACACATATATATATATACACACACACACACACACACATATATATATATATATATATATATATATATACACACACACACATATATATATATATATATATATATATATATATATATATATATATATATATATATATATATATATATATATGTGTGTGTGTGTGTGTGTGTGTGTGTCTGTAGATAGATATATATATATATATATATATATATATATATATATATATATATATATATATATATATATATATATATAATATATATATATATATATATATATATATATATATATAGATATATATATATATATATATATATCTATATATATATATATATATATATATATATATATTATATATATCTATATATATATATACTATATATATATATATATATATATATGATATGTATTTTGTCTTACATCTGTTATATGCAAGATTTGGTTTGTGATGTCTTGGATTTTGGATGGGTTTCCAAAATGGTTTCCAATGAATAGAGAAACATACTTAAACAAGCTATCATTCAGGTTGGAACTCCACTAGTTTCTATTTATAATTGTTGGATTGATAGGTCTGATTGCTGCAAGGTGAAATGTGTTTATGTGCTTTTATGCTGCTCTATTTATGAATTATGGTTGTCATATACCTCATGACTCATGCTGGATTATAGTCTCTATGTTTGAACCTGACAACTTGCTGCAATATATGTGTCTGTTACTTTTGTGGATCCTCTAAAAGAGCCTCCTCTAGTCACAACCTATGATGAATACTGAGATATTCATTCCGTCAGTGGACTGTCCAGTTGATAAAGTCTCATTTTATGTATCTGATGATAGTGAGAGTTACATTCATGTCATATACATAATCATTAATGCTCGTAGTGTATACTGTATACATATCCAGCAGTCAGCAAAAAATTGCAGACATCGTTGATGAATATAGTGTTGTAGGTAGAGAAATGAGTATTCTGCTCCACAGAATACCCACACAAAGTCACACAGAACAAGAGAGAGATAAATGCAGAGAACAACCACTTTCAGGCAAAAAAAAACATCTAAACATGGGAGGAAAAAGAAAAAGTCATTAATCCATTCCTGACGCTGAAGTCAGAATTGGGTCAGGCAAGTTAGGAAAAATGGTTCATGACGTGTCAGGAACCAACCAGATCAGTACATAAGCATTTCAACTTTCTACATGTTTGGGTGGTCACAAATGCATGAAATTTCTTGAATTCAGCAAAGGCTTCATCCTTAGGTTTTAACAAATATACCCAAAACTTCCTAGATTAATCATCAACAAAAGAAACAAAGTAAAGAGCACCCCCATAGATTTGGTGGGCATGCTGCAAACATCATAATGAACAAGATCAAGCACATTAGACTTACGAGAGACACCACAATAATAGGAATTCTTTACTTGCTTACCATATTGGCATTCATTACAAAAATCAAGTTTTGAACCTTTAGCATCAAACTTGTCCAAATTACATAGTTTATCAATGCCTTTTTGGCTCATGTGGGGTAGCCTTTTATGCCATAATTCCATATGTGAATGGATTTCTGCCAAAGCAATAAACTTGCCCAACAAGGCTTTACCATGCAAGCAATAAAGAGTCCCTTTTGTTGTACCTTTAACAATCAGCCTAGAGCCTTTGATAAGCTTCCATGACCCCTTCTCAGATAAGGTACTATATCCATACATATCCATTTGCTCAAGAGACAATAGGTCTTTTTTTGATGCTTGTTTCATACCTTACATCATGCAAAACTAGCTCATTAGTGCCATCTTCAATGGGATGCACTTTGCCAATATGTTCAATAGGATAAGCATGGTTATTTCCAAGATATAAATATCCATGAAAGGTAGTAAAACACTCCTTAATAGAAGTAACATGGAACGATGCACTTGAATCCACGATCCATGTTTGTAACAAAGCATCATTCATAGTAAGCAAGGCATCAATTAGATCCCCCTTCATGATCTCCATATCTTGTGCATGAATATTAACAGAAGTATCATTAACTTTTGGCATGATCATTTCTCATAGTAGCACAAAGAATATCTTCTGCATATGATAGCCCCTCAATGATGACACTAGAGGCCACATTGGACTTCTCTTTGTCCTTGTCCTTTGATCTGTCATGTGCTTCATTCTTGGTTTCCTTTTTTTTCTTGTCACTTGTGTTCTTCTTTCTTTCTAATTCAGCTTTGTAGTATTTGCAATCAGGTTCTTGTGACCTTTTCCTACCACATTGGTAACAAGTCACTTCAGCCTTGCCTTTGCTTTTGCTCATGATCTCTTTGTATATCCACTTTTCTTTTCTGTTCTTTCTCTAGCCACATTGGCCGAACCACTGCCCTCTCCATCGGCCTTCCTCCTTTTTTTCTTTCAAAATCCCTTACACCATCAAAGGTAAGATTGGGGTTATTTGAAAGTGCCACATCCAATGTCTTCTATGAATCAAGTAAGGTCATCAGCAAGAAGATTGCCTTAAGCTTATCATCAAACGCAGGTAGTTTGGAGTCCTGTAATTGTGAGAGTACATGTAAATTTAGATAAGTGCTTAGTTGCACTTTTCGAATCATCAAGCTGCATACACACTAGCTTACGCATAAGATGCACTTTATTTACAAGCGTGGTATTCATTCTCTCTTTCTACAAATCAAAGCCGCTATCCTCAAATCTCTTGATTTCAAATAGTTTTTGACATGAGAGGAGGTAAAAATTATGTTTACCCACTCCGAGCTTCAAAATCTCATAAAAAAAGATAAAATTCACATGTTGTCCTTTGTGCAATCACTTGACGAGACTATACCTGAGAAATTAAGCCCAAAAACTGTTCAAAACTTAGAAAAATCAATTTCTGAAATTTTTTGCAAAAAATTTCAAAAAATTTCAGCAAGCTGTAATTGCATAAAAAACAACAAAAGATTTGTTGTTTTTCAACCACACAAGGCATACATAGATGCAAAACAAAGTCAATGGGTGCTTCTTTTCACAAAAGCCCCAATTTTGGCAGCAATATTTATGCAATAAAAGGACCTGTAAATGAAAAACGAGGAGTGTGGTTGCTGAAAATGATATGTGAGAATAAAAAAAGCACAATAGAAGAGGTTTCCTGCGATGAAACTCTCTGAAAAACTCAAAATTTGTTTCAACTTTGTTGTCAACAGAAGTAATCTTTTGGAAAATAGCATTTTTATTGCAAAAAATGAAGGTATTTTGCGATGAAATTCTCCCAAAGGCAAGAAAATGCCTTCAGCTTAGCATAGGTTGAAGTATAGAAGCATTTGGAGCAACTTTATTGCGATGGAACATCTGAAATATTTGATACTGATTGAAAGAGGCCACAGAGAGCTATGTGGTGGTGTGCTCGGGTGCTCCAAACACCAAGAGGGCTGCTGCATAAGGAGAGAGAAAGTAGAGAGAAACTTGCACAAAAATTTTGGAGAAGAAGATGGAGAAGCTGAAGTTGAAGAAGTCCCAATCAACTTATGAGAGTTTTGGGACCAAGTCTTATTAATAAGTGATTTTTAAGTCATTTGGGCATGTTGATACATAATCAATGACCAAAAGTCATAAAAATAATGTAAATGTCTATATCTCCCCAATTTGGGGTCCAAAAAATATAACAAAAATATGTTTGGAAAGCTCTCGGAGAGAGCTATCACTTGGAAGGTCAAACTGTACAAAAGGAGAGTCCTTGAGGCCTTTATCTCCAACACAAAAGTACCTTAAAGTACAAAAGTACCACTTGAAAGTATACACAAATAGAAGATAGGATAATAAGTACAAATAAAAGTACCTTAAAGTACAAAAGTACCCAAAGTACCTTAAAGTACAAAAGTACCCAAAGTACCTTAAAATACAAAAGTACCACCTCAAAGTATACACAAGTAGAAGATAGGATAGTAAATACAAATAAATTACCATGGGGCTTTATAGAAGCTCATTGCTAAAGGGTCTCCATCCTAGAGAGCATTGGAGGAGATGTACCACAACAAAGAGGATGAATAAGAAATGACTGAGAAAATGAAGGGAGATTTTGCATCTGATGAGAAGATGAACTTGCTTGTAAACTTTGCACCATGTTCTTATCAAAAGGAGAGGATGATAAAGAATCGCATTGCTCTTGTTGGAAAAACAATCTTCCACAAGAGGATTGCACGTATTTTCAGAAAAATTTCAGATTTAAGAAAAGTTAAACAAGGTCAAACCAAGATCAAATATGGTAAACTTTTGCAGAGATTTTTTATTCAGATTTGGATAGTATATGTCAAGAGCTATCTATTGATATGTAAGACAAGCAATTTGAAGCACATATGAAGGGTAAAAAATCAAACCCATTTTTGGTCAAAGATAAAAGCAGGTTGCATTTTGGTCAAAATCATTGACAAGTGGCATTGTATGATTGCATAGAGATTGAAATATAATAATTAAGCAAAACATCAGTAAAAAATTAAAAAATAATATGGAAAAAGTTGCATCTTGATTTCGGGTCACAAATTTCGGAAGTAACTTTTTGAGGGTTTTTTTGGAAAACTTTTAACGTTGGAACATAAGCTATATAAAGAAAGGTTAGAAACATTATAATCATCTCTTTTTGGAGAGTGCTCTTTGAGCTAGGGTTCAGAGAGGTCTTCTTCAACCTTGAAGAGTGAAGATTTAGGGTTTCTTCATATCAACAAGGAGGGAAGCAACTAGGGTTTGTGATTCTTCTTCAACATCAAGGAGGACATGAGCTTGGAGCTTATTTATACTTGGAGGAGATCATCTTCACTTTATGGAGATTGTGAAGTTATGAAGAAAGGAAGAAGATTGGTGCATTTTTATGCAAACTTTACGATTCTTTGTAACATTCATGTACTTTATCTTTTGGAATATATGGCGTATATGTAGAGCTTTGCTCCTTCATCTCCCTATGATCTTGTCTATTCTCTCCCACGTCTCTATTTCATTTTTGTTTCTATGTTAATTGTGGGCCTTAAAAGCCAAGAATTCATATCGGAGTAGGTGGAAATAGTACACATAGAGCATGTTGAGGATAGTGCATATTATAGAAAGATAAAGAGCAATATGGAAGACACAAGTCAAGCTCCGTTCATTATTTAAAAGGTGGAAGCATGCCCATAAAATAGGAAGTTGTTAGAAGCTTGTTGGATATGTGAACCAAAGGAAGTTAGCTCAAGGAGGGGTCACATGAGTCCTTGATATCACACATTTTTGGAAGATGTTGACAACAATTCTTATTCAGGTTTTATATCAGGTTTTTATGAAGATTTGCAAGATTATCAAGACATATGGTTATATGAACAAGGAGCGGAAACATATCTACATTCAGAACCTTATGGTGGACAGGTTTTCAACTTCTTGTATTTGTATACTTAGTGATAGATGTAGATGGATACTTGATAGGCCTCACCAACCTTGAGAGTTGAGGAAGTATGTTTAAGTCTATACTCTATCTTTTGCTTTCCTTATATTTGTCTCTATTCCAAACAAATATTTGGTTGAGAAAAGTATGGGAAAATTTTTCGAGTTCTCCTTTTATTTGTGGTATGGAGTGCTCTTCATGTCAAAGTCTTATTGTATTTTTATGGACAATGGAAGGATCTTTACAGGTAACTACAATAACACTTATGTCAGCTAGCAACAAAATCTTACATTTTCAATGTCCAAAAGAATATATACCTATCTTGACATATTCCCCTTGTGTCAGGTTAGAAAGGGATTGTTGGAAAAACAACCTTCCACAAGAGGGTTGCACATATATTCAGAGAAATTTCAGATTCAAAGCAAAGTCAACCATGGTCAAATTAAAATCAAATATGGTAAAAAATGATAAACTTTTGCAAAGATTTTTTATTTTAGATTTGGATAATGTATGTCAAGAGCTATCTATTGATATATAATACAAGCAGTTTGAAGACCTTATGAATGGTCAAAAATCACACCCTAATTTCTGGTCAAACATAAAAGACAGGCTATATTCTGGTCAAAATCATTGAGAAGTGAGATAATATGATTGGACAGACATTAGAACATAACAATTAAGCAAAACATCAATAAAAAAAAAAAATAATATTAAAAAAGCCACTTCCGAATTTCGTGCCGTGAATTTTGGAAGTAGCTTTTTGAGGATTTTTTTGGACAGCTTTTCATGTTGGCTCATAAGCTGTATAAAGAAAAGGTTAGCACATTTTAATCATCACTTTTTGGAGAGTGCTTTTTGAGTTAGGCTTTGGAGAGGTCTTCTTCAACCTTGAAGAGTGAAGAGCTAGGGTTTCTTCATATCAACAAGGAGGGCAGCAACTAGGGTTTGGGATTCATCTTCAACATCAAGGAGGACATGAGCTTGGAGCTTATCTATACTTGTCGGAGATCATCTTCACTTTATGGAGATTGTGAAGTTATGAAGAAAGGCAGCAGATTGGTGCATTTATATGCAAACTTTATGATTCTTTGTAACATTCACATACTTCATCTTTTGGAATATATGGCATATATGTTGAGCTTTGCTCCTCCATATATGCTTGTCATACTTTGGGTTTATTTCTTCTCCAATATTCTTTTTGGACCCTCTTGTTTTAGTCCCCAATATTTTTTCATATGGGCTCAGATTCTATGCATAATATATCATGTCTGGCTTAGTATGGATTCACCTTCGCATACCCTTTGAGTAAATTTTAAAATATAAAATTGATTAGTGATTCATTCTAAATTGTTACAAAATCAGACGTTCCCTTTCGTCAATGTTATTTGGTAGTTTTAGTTGGAATCAATTTATTTTGTTTTCTGTCACAGGTTGATGCATTACTTCTTCGATTTCTTGTTGGAAAAGGGTATGGATGGACTATGGATTCAAACATTCAAAATGATTTTTCCAAGTCCTTTTGATAATCTTGTTATCAAAGTGATTAGCTGCTATATTTGAATGATTTTTTCCAGTCCTTTTAATAATTTTGTGATTAAAGTGATTAGCTGCTCCATTAGGTATATAACTATGCTTTTCTTGGTTAACTAACATTATTACCATTTCAGTGGGGAAACAAAGAGAAAGATTGAGAAAGACACGTCAACGCACTTACATATACCTTCCTCTGATTTGGCGAAACAGGATTCTTCAATAGGTGATAATTTTTATCTTAAGACTATTATTTTCAAGAATTTCGTTTGAAGTGGTTTATATTCTGATTACTGTGAGAATACATCCTGAATTATGTTGATTGCGTGAAAAAGAATAAGTTTGGAAAGTTGTAAGGTCATTTTAGTCGTCTTGTTGTATAGGCATGTATTTTACTACACATGCACCTGTGGCGTCGCAGTTTTCATAGGGATATGTCCTTAATCTATTTGGGTGTTTTTCATTCATTGTTAAAACACTAACTTTTTAATTTTTTATCTTTACTCTTATGGTTATTGCTATGCTACTACTTCATAGGATTATATTTTTGGATGTTCTACAAACTTTCATTTGTCAGAAAGCAGCACAAAAGTGTTGCTAGAAATTGACAAAAAGTTACTTGAATAGTGTCATATGTGAGTGGCGTAGACGTTCAATGAGACCTTCATTGTAGTTGCATAGCTTGCATGCATGCATATATTTCTTGATGTCTTCTTTATTATATCCAAACCTATAAAGATAATTTATATACCCTATTGAGTTAGTCTAGAGTATAATACCAATCATATAATATACATATCCTGTTTTATCTTCTTGAATATGGTTCAGATGGTTAAGGACACAAGTTTCAAGGAAATGTAAAGCAAGAGCAATAGAGAGCAGATTTTTTTGGCTCAAAAAGAGGAGCATTTGTAGATTGCTAAATAGAATCAAAAGATCCATTTTCTGAACTGATCCAAAGACATGGCTGATTCGGTGTGGCGCACCATTATTTTTTGGCGTTCAATACGTTCGGTGTGTTCGGTGCAAAACGGTTCGAAAAATTTGTCGTTACAAGGCATAAAAATTTGCGACCTAACTTTTAAAGGCACATGCAACAGAAGTCGATTCTATGCTGAGTTCTTTGAGCCCTCCTTTGGGCTTCCCTACATTGAGCGCTTAGCACCCTCAGCCCCCTTTCACGAGCCCTCAGCCTGCCCTCAGCTGACAGCATCATTTGAATTGTGCTCACGGACTGCGGCCTGCCCAATGCCATTGGACATTGGACAGTTGGATAGTATACACAGTTTCAGAGTTCAGAATTTTCTCCCTCGACTATATTGTGTTTTATGCCACATGGTTCAAACTTCATTCATGGAATATGGTTGTGATTGTTATTTGTAAGTTTTAACTTTTAATATGCATAATATATATTTATATACTATTAATTTATGTGTATTTGTAACAACACACCTTACGCACCTTACCTTCGGATACCATTCGGCCCTCGCACCTTACGCGCACCGAATTGAACGCACCGAACGCACTAGACTGCCTTGTCCAAAGAGCATTGTCATTATGTACTAACACAAACATGTTTTTAAGGAAACTGTGCGACTTTTAAGTGATCTAGGAAAACTGTTTGATGATCAAGAGCTCCTATTTGGTTTGCATGGACATGATGCGTTGCATAAGCAACTACCTTCTCACTATCGAATTTTCCTAGGGAGAGTAATAGTAGTCATATTATGTGCTAGAACTTTCGTTTACAGTTACACAATGTTTTTCATGCTCTTGAGTCTTGATACAGTGATCGAAGAGAATCTATACACCATGAGCCATGAGACATAGGGACATACATAATACGACTCTACAATTCATGATTTATTACAATATTATCCTCTTATATTAAGACATTTGAATGATAAGAGAAAGTTTAATAAACCAGGACAAGAAAATTTAAAAGAAAAGGTACCATATGCCTCGGGCTTGATGACCTGAAAGCCCCCATAATAAAATTTAAGGCATGTTGGCTGCAGCAAATGCATCAGAATGTACCAAATGGGAAGCTCCTGAAATTTTCTAGCTCAATGCATTGGATCTACTGTGATGCCATATGTTTTGGGATTGTTGAAACATAAGCGTTGGTGGTGACATATTCTTTAGCCCACTACTTGTCCTTTCCCCATCACAACCATGCTCTCTTGTATTCAGATTGTGCAAACGACATAACACACATTGGCTTTGTGCTTCTCGATCATCTCTATTTCTCGTGGTTCATTTTGCAATAAAGAAATGCACTTATTTTCGAGAAGCAGTGATTGTTCCAAGATCATATTCCTGCAGCTTCACTTAGGAAATGCTTGGTTTCGGGCACGAGTCCTCTCAGATCAGACGAGAACCTCTTCATGAATACTCATCCATTCGATTTTCTAGATTGTTAGGCAGTCATTTCTATTATTAGCCCTCCTGGATACACATATTGTTGTACATTTGTACATCTTCAATAAATATTTCTATTCTCCCCCCAAAAAGGTATTATGCATGCATTCATGTATGTATGTATGTATGTATGTGTGTCTGTGTATATGTGTATGCATGCATGTTTGTATGTTGTGTATATATATGTCACATGTGTATGTGCATATGTGTGTATGTATGTACATATCTAGAACTTTCATGATGTTAACTTCGTATCTCTTAGGAATGACTTCAATTGGACTTGTTCTAATCAATGACAAGTCATTTTCTCAAAAGAAGTATGTGTGTATGTATTTATAAAAGTATGCATTGCATATGAATGTATGTGTCCTTGCTATTGTGTGGATGTCATATCATGGAGATCGGAGTTTCGTTCCCACAATAAATGTATGTATGCACATTGGAATTCTAGCATGAGTATAGTTTGATGCGTATCTTACATCTATGTTTAATATTATTATTGGTCCCTCTTTTGATCTATAAGCAAGAGTCATTTTTCATTTGTTGAAGCTCAGATCATTTGAAGAGGTTATTCCATGCTTGTTTTGTAGTGGTAGAGGGTTTTCCAAGGCCAATGTCAATGCATGTTTGTGTGCTTGCTATTGGGTGGATGTCATATATTGGAGATTGGAGGTTCGTGCCTGCTGTGAATGTATGTATGCATAAATATAAGTATGGGCATGCTGTGAATGTTCTCATCTATGCTTAATATAATTTATGGTCCCTTTCTTGATCTATAGACAAGAGTTATTTTTCATTTGTTGAAGTGCAAATCATTTGAAGGGGATATTCTATGTCGTTTTGTAGTGGTTAGAGGGTTCTCAAAGGCCAATGTTCATAAAGCTGTTTCTCAAATTCAACACTTGCTTCAAGAGGTGAGTTGTCTACATTGACAACATCCTGTGTTTATAAAGGTCCTTGAACTTTAATCTTGTTTAGTTTTTGAATCTGTTCTTGGAATATGTTGCATTGTTCGTGCAATGCTGTCTTTGATTCTCGTATGTGGCTTGAGGTAGAGAATTTCAAGCTAGTATCTTGATCCCATACGTATCATGTCGGTTGTTTTTAAGCTTACATTTGTGTCCATGTTGTTGCCATTCTACTGTTGACTATTTTGTTTTATTGATCAAGTTCAACTAAATGATATTTTTTTTAATAAAGATATGCAACGAGAAATGATAAATAGACAGGTATAATAAGGAGATCAATAATTGGATGGATGCATGTGTAGATGGCTTACTGAATTCAAATAAATAAATAATATACATACATACATACATACATACATACATACATGCATATCAGAGCTTCCATGTATGACATGGATACATATATGGCAATTGAAGCTCTGTTATCGAGCAATAGCTTTACCTGTTTGAACTCTCCAAAAGCATCACTGCACACTTTACATATCAGTTAGTAATCACCTGTACATATTATACATGATTGCAGCACTACAAAAATCTCATCACCTACAGACCTGATCGCAACACTTCAGGTATCTCATCGAGTACAGGCCTGATCGTCACTGCTTACAGTGTTGATCACAATATTTCAGAAATTCATCTATGGGGAGATCAGTGCCTGAGTCTTCTTCTACCCTGCCTGTGGTATGGTATTTTTGAAGTTATTTTCAAATGTTAACTTTGGACATGCAATCATTGATAAAGTGTGCTCGCGTCTTCTTCTACCCTGCAGATGGTATGGTATTTTTAAAGTTATTTTCAAAATGTTAACTTTTGACATGCAATCACTGATAAAGCATTTTGTTTAGGGCAAGGTACTTTTGAAGTTATTTACAGACAGAGCTGTGCAGAGTAAATCTTAGTTTCTCGAACATTAGACTGTTTCTTAATGGGGCAATATGGTTCATGTGTTCTTTTGGATGACGATAATAGCAATAAGAGCTTCCGCCTGGTCTAGGTTTAGTCAGTATTTCTGCCCTCTTCTATATGCCCAAATACACTACAGTTTGTTAAACTGTGGGAATAGCTCTTTATACTCCATCCATTTTGACAACCAAAAAGAGTTACATATGTAATGGAAAAACAGGTCTCTCATGGAAATGGAATGGTGTATGGTCAAAAGTCAGGCTTTACCTCATAGTTTTTGGCTTGAGCCTTGAGGCCTTAATGTGTGCCACATATGTACTTAACATGTGTCAAATTTCTTATGAAGCTTGGCATGGTCACAAGTGATCTGTTGCTCAGCTGCCTGTTTTTGGGCGTCAAGCATATGCATTAGTGCCTGAGCAATAACACCGGAAATGGGATGATAAAACAATGAAATGTATTTATGTTGGGTACAGTTCTAAGAGTAAAGGTTATCATGTATATCAGCCACAAAACTAAATGCATTTTAGCTAGCCATGATGTAGTTTATATGGAGCATGCTGTGCAGCGTTTACTTTCATGTATCAAGGAGACATTATTGAGCTCAAAGGATGTGTATTATACATTATTGCCTCTTTTCACATGAGGACAGTCAAATGCATCTCCTAGTGGAGTAATTTTTCAACCTGTGCAAGTTTTGAATGAGAACAAAAATCATTCCATTTTTGATGCAATAGTTATCTTTAACCTTCGTGACTTGCCTCTTGGCAAGAAGGCCACTGGCACTAAATGAGTCTATAAGTTGAAACACAAGCCGAATAGTAGTATTGATCTCTATAAGGCTACACTTGTAGCTAAAGGTTATGCCCAAGAAAAGATGTACATAAGTTGGACATCAGAATTGCGTTCTTGAATGTAGGCTTGCATGAAGAAGTGTATGTTATTCAACTCCATGGTTTTGTGTAGAAAGGGTATGAAAGAAAAGTGGTAAGTTAAAGAAGGCATTGTATGGTTTAAAGCAAGCACCACATGCTTGGTATGAAAAAATACATGCCTACTTATTAGAATATGGATTTTAGAATAGTCCAATAGAAAGCACCTTGTATTTAAAGAGTGGAGATATACTTCTTATGGTGGTTGTTTATGTAGATGACATGTTGCTCAAAGCCTCAATGGTTCTAATCATAGTTATTTTCGGACGCGTATGGAAAAAATACCGTACTTCCGTACCCGTATGCGTATGGTTGGAGTATGAAATTTTTCGTACCTCAAATTTTTCTTTTCTCTCATTGATTCGAGTTAAGGACAAATCCATAGCAATTTCATATTGTTTTTATGCAATTTCTCATATACTCTCCGCCATTATACCCATACATATATACTACACCCTAAGCTATAGTAACCAACAAAATTTTGCTCTTTAATATTATATTATTGTATCTATAATACTTCAAATTTTCAATATTTTTTTGTGCTAGACGTATGATATTTTTGAAAAGATTCCATATTTTTTTCATACTTCCGTACTTGTATGCGTTTGCCGTATGGTTCGCGTATGGAAAAACTATGGTCTTAATGAGATGCATAGTTCGGATTTTAAGGTTGGTTTGCATGCCTCTTTTGAAATGTCAGATTTGGGGCATCTCCATCACCATTTTGGTAGTAAATTTTGCAAATTGATGGAAGCGTTGCCTTGTGTCAGAGTTAATACATGACACTTTATTGTAGCGTTTAAGCCTTGAGGGTTGTAAACTTATTGCTCCTCCTATGGAAACATGTTTGCAATTGAGATTTCACCATGCTCAAGATGCATTTGATACTGTCTCTATCAACAAGCTGTTGGATGCCTTATTTATGTATGCATCACTTGGCTTGATATTCGGTTTGCAGTCTTTGAGATGAGCGAATTTATGCATAGCCCTAGAGTTAAGCATTGGCAAGCAGTTAAGCATATCTTTCACTACTTGTTTGGTACTCGGCAGCTTGGATTGCTTTATCCAAAGAAGGATCGGTATTATCAGGTTTACATGTTTTTTTTTGGACTCAGATTCAGTTGGCTATTTTGGCACTTGTGTGTTCACAAGTGGTTTCTGCTTCATGCTTGGTAGTTCATGCATATCTTCATTGAACAAGAAGCAATCTACCGTGACCACTTCTAGTTGTGAGTTTGAGTATAGGAAAGCTTTCAGAGCTGCGGTAATGCTGTTAAGTGCATTCCGGATCCCCAAACTCCGACACTTTTATGAAGAGAGAAATCTCATTTCCCAATAGATTTTCCTTCATCATCTTCAACATTTAAGGGTTTATATAATTGATTAATGACTCCGGTATTATAATTCTTATGTGTTCTATGACATTGATATTATGATCATATCATCATTGATCAAGATTCTTATCATGCTTTGTTATTTTGGATTTTAGTATTTAACGGTACACATAGTCATGCTGTTTGATGTTATCATGCTTTTCTATTTTATATGATTGTATTTTAAATTTCAATATGCATGGACGATGCTACTTCCATTCTCCAATGTTCAAATCTGATTGTGATTTCTTTCATTAATGAGATAATTTGTGATTTATAGTTTTGAGTTAACTGTGCTTGTCTCCCCCGGTTAGAGCTGTAGTCATGGGCTTGAGTAGGGTATCTCTGCAGCTGTGTATCTCTAGTAGGAATCACCCTAGCTGGCGCTGATATCTGGAGGCCATGATCTCACGAAGGGTAGGCTGTCCTATAAATAGAGCCTTGTATATCCTATAAATAGGGACTTGTATATCCTATAAATAGAGCCTTGTATCTGCTCTTGATGTCATCATATGCCCTGAATCTACGTACGAAATGCTCCTCATCCTCTATCTCTATCCTGCATATCTGACAAATCCCCTCCTCTTTGGGAGTGTGCGCCTCTCTATCAATCTCAATCTCCAGTTGGGGAATTGGGGTGCTGAAACCCTTAGAGACCAATTGCTACCCTTGAGCTATGAGGCATGTATGTGTCCATGTAGCATGGTCTCTGGATGAACCCATCTGTTAGAAATCCCAAGTATTGGTCTCAATAGTGTGACAACCTGGATCCTAGACCGGAGGTGAACCATGTCTGACTAGTGTAGAGCTTCTACTATCTAGAGATCCTACTGAAGCACCGTGTTCCTTCCACTATGCGAGAGGTGAGTGTGGGGAGATTTTGGGTCATACTAGAAGGGTGGTAGTTTGTCCATATCCAATCCATTGCCATCAAACCATGCCCTAACTTGAGAATACCAAGCTCTCTTATACCCTGGCTGAGAGCCTTGTATTGCTTCCACAAATGCTGTGCGTGTGAGTCTATCTGCTTGGAGCTCCCTCGTCCTCTGAATAAAACATATAGTGTGGAATCGTACCTCTACTACCATGGGAGGTGCATCCATGTGTGTCGTGATGATGTTGTGTGGCAGTGATTGTTTCCCATGCAATAGTCGTGAGATAATGTGTACCTGCGGTCTGTCTCTCAATTGAACTCCAATGGCTGGCTGCGAGACTTGGAGCCCAAACTATCATTCCATACATCATAGGTGGTGTGACTATTGTGTCAAATAGCCACCCCTTCGTGCTTGGCTCCTAGAAGTGTGCCTGATGGCATCTCTGCTCTAACATGGCCAAAGTTTCATATCTGCGTGTGAGCCTTCCTCTGTGGGTACCTCCCTCATACTGAAGGGACTAGGTAGACTCGTGAATGTGACTCCTAAGCATACTTATGAAGTGACCACCTCTATCTGTCCGCCCGCTTTTGTGAACTTACCGCATTCCTCACCATGGGAGAGGTGTGGAAGATCATGAACTTGGTCTTGCCAAGGTTTACTGTCAACCCCTTCTATGTACAAAACTCATCAAAGGTTCCCAAGTTGCATCGTAGACCCTTCGGTGGACTTTGAAATCAATACAATATCATTAGCGTATAATAGAATGTGTACAAGTGTACCTGCAAGGTCCCCTCCCTCTCCGTTAGCCCTTAGGATGTAGTCCTCAATCTCATGGATGTAGAGCCCAAATAGAGTGGGAGAGAGTGGGCAACCTTGCATAACATCGACTTTGCTAGCAAGGGCCCCGGATAAACCCTCCGGACACCGTACAATCCCAAGCACGAACTCATAAGGTGTGTAGAATGCCCAAATCTTCTCCGATGGTATCCCCAAGGCTCTGAAGGCACCAGAAGAACCTCTCTAGTGGCACAATATCTAAAGTTTTTGCGAAAATCCACAAAGTAACAATATAATCTCTTTGTCCACACCTTTGCCCCATCAATGAGGCAATGTAGAATGAAGATGTGATCGATAGTGGAGAAAGCCCGTCTAAAACCCGTTTGACCACGTGATCGTAGCCCCTTAATCTTTGCGTAAGAGCTGAGCTTTGCCTTGAGAACTGCCCCATAAGCTTAGCCATGATGTGAACAATCACGATAGTCGTGTAGTTCCCTGGGTCAAGGGTATCACTAGTTTTGTGGATGGACAGAATGGCATTCCTTGTCTACTCCTCTAGGAAGCCCTCCCAAATCTTTGGGTCCCCTATAGATGTGGTTGGTCGTTGCTCTTGTAGAGTATGTCATGCTGCCATGCAATCCATGCTCATAAATAGGGGTTATAGCTCAAACTCCTTGGCCTCCTCAAAGCCACATCTCTTTTGGCATGTGAGGGTGTGGATTTGCATGTGCAAAGGTTGTCCTTGGAGCAGGGCAAAAGTGCCCCTTGACATGGAATGCACTCCATGGAATGACTTGGGAGAGAGGCGGCTAACAACAATAGCGCAGTTGTGCAGGTGGGCCACCACCCCCTTGACAAGGTAACCACCTGTGGGACATTCCCGTTCGGTTGGCTTTTGATACCCATGACTTGAAGTTGAGGAGATTTTCCTTAGGTGAGGACCGAGGTCACCCCTTGTGTGATCTTGCATTTTATGGGGGATGTTGCAATGCCTTCTTGTTTGCCATGTCTTCTCTTTGTCCAGTCATCCATTGCCTGTGCCCACCCCAAAGAGTTGGTTGCCCAGGGCAAGGCCACACCCTAAGGGCTGGTTGCCTATCCAGAGGGCGACAAACAATGAGGGTGGAAGGGAGACCAAAATGATGGAGCCTAAGCAACCATAACTTAGTGACAAGGGAGATCATTCTTGTGTGCATGAGAAGGAGCATTAGGGCAACTAGATGTGGGACGCAAGGGAGACCAAAATCTTCGTCTTCTCATATGGAGGGCGACCAAAAATTTGGGCCACATTAGGCGAGCATGACCAAATAGATGCCAATGTCTTCATAAAAGGGCAACCAAATTGGAGGGGATAGGTTGGGGGTCAGGCAACCATCTTCAGAGCCACCCATGTGCAACCAAAATGTTGCATTTGAGGCTGGCCACACCCTAAAGTGGGGCCAATAGTGAGCATGTGCCGCAAGGAGCAAGAGGGAGACCACCAATCTTGAGGCTTTGATGGGATTATGCCAAACTTGACTCCTATGTATGGTGCCATCGAGAGCCACCCCCAGGGTGGCCATGCCCAAGGGTGACGAACCCCAAGGGTGACCAAGAATGCATCCCAAGATGGCAACCCCTTGGAAAGAGTCCAATAATTGGTAGGTCCCCAGCACAAGGGAGACCAACCTTGTGCATAGGAGACCAAAAATATGGGGGACCACCAATCTTGACTTCAAGAACCTTCAAAGAGCAAATAGGGAGACCAAAGTGGTGGTCCTTACTGACGGGACTACATGCATCGTGCCATAGTGACCCTTTTGGGTTCGATGAAATGCCTGCTTTTGGGGTGGCCTAGTTTGCCTTAGGGTGGTTGCCAATCTTTATTATGCAGCCAGTAGGTTCCCCTTTCACCAGTCCAAGGACTCAAGTGAAAAAGCAACCTCATGGCAAAAGATCACATGCCAAATGATTTCCCAATAGATAACACCTAGTGGTTTACTCCTTGAGCCTAGGATCCTGCAAACTAAGTGGCTGGCCATCAACACAAGGTTCGTTATCGCATACTACTACATTTACATTGATGCGTGGTGTACATGTGCATTGTGACTTCATCATGTGTGAAGAGTCCAAGTACATCATACGAGGAACACATAATAAGTGAGCCCAAGGGAGAATTTATAGACTCATTTAAGGAGGCACCATCTAGATGTCCTTCGGGTTTGGGGACTTAACAGGTTGCCCTTTGCTTGCAATTGAGAGAAAAATGTGCTACGAAA